>JBBBWG010015813.1:0-16470 GCA_037176905.1 Azolla pinnata
TGTCGGTTCGGAGCTCACCCGACTCCCCGTTTCCCCGACTGTCTTATTTCCCGTAATATTACGTAATTACGGCTTCGTCGTAATTCCATAAAATCCCGGCCAACAAGCATCTATTGCATCTTGCAGAGTTTGTGTACAATAACATTGTACACTCTTCTACCAAGGTTACACCTTTGTACGCCAATACTAGTAACCATCCTCGATGGTGTATCTTGGACATCCCAGTGCTCTCACCAAATCCTAGCGTAGAGCAGCATCTCCATCGCTTGCAATAGTTTCAGTCTGAGTTGTCTTCACATCTTCAGAAAGCTCAAGCCCAATATAAGGCCCAGTCTTCAGCCTGAAGCCTTTCTTGTATCAAACTCCTCTTTGCACTCCTATTCTAATAAACTCTCTCTTCTGTTATTCATTCACTCTCCTCTCTTCTTCTCTTCTCTTATATCTTCCTTCAGTCATTCAATCTCTTCCCTAGTTCTAACAATTGCCATGGGTATATATGTGAGCTTTATCGTGCATATATACACGAGCTTTTCCACAAGTACTGTCGCACGTATATATGCGAGCCTTAACGCGAGTATTGCCGCGCATATATACACGAGCTTTATCGCGAGTATTGTCGCGCATATATACACGAGCTTCACCGCGAGTATTGTCATGCGTATATACGCGAGTATTGTCGCGCACATATACGCGAGCTTTACCGCAAGGATTGCCGCATGTATATACGCAAGCTTTATCGTGAGTATTGTCGTCCGTATATACATGAGCATATACGCGAATTTACCGTGTCTATTTGCGCGTGTATATACACATATATATACGCAAAAGTAAATTAAAAGATATTTAAATTAGAAAAAAACAAGCTCATTTTAGTTACTTTTATACATTTCTTTTTCTCCTCAATTTGAGATTATATATATTTTCAAAAGTTTTTCATTTTATAAAGCTTCTTCATTTTACAACTTGTAAGATTAATGAAAAACCCAAGCTCTCACTGCCTAGTTATACAAGGTACCTGTCTGAGACTATTCATGTGGGATATTTTCACTTTTTACATATCTGTCTCCTCTTGTATACATTGCTTTATTTGTATATCAATACATACAGACATATTTATCTTTACTAGCAAGCATACCTACACATTTATCAATACATATATTCATATTTGCCTGTATATGGAGATAAGATAGATCATATTCATCTGTATATGCATATATACATGCATATACACTTGTAGATTAAAACATCGATGTATATTTATCTACACATTGGTACATACATACATATTCACATATATATGCACATATACATCTATATTGACCTTTATGTGGATAGCTACATATATATTCACCTCTACAGGTTTGTTGCTTCTTGCAACATAATTGCAAATTAACCTATATTAGTATGTATTCACTTGTATATGCATACATACATGCATGTTCACCTATAATGTACATGTTTGCTTCTTATTCGCTTGTACATGATTACATACATATATATACACATAAATATTAATATATTCATGTATATATATAAATGTATATTCAGATGTATACACGCATATTGGTGTATATATGAATAGATAATTGGACGTTAATCATTTTACATCGAATTTACTAAATATATTATATTATTGTATGTTCGATTGATTGGGTACACCACTTAACTGTTTCAAATGATGATGGGTTCAAATCCTACTTGGGACACAATGTTGTAGTATGGTTGCGGCAATTTTGCAACAAACACGTGGCAAATTTCTATGTTTACTACACGTGGCAAATTTCTATGTTGTATTAAGTGGGTAGACCACTTGATTGTTTCAAATGAGGTGATGGGTTTAAATCTTGCATGGGACACAATGTTGCAGTATGGTCGCGGCAATTTTGCAACAAATACGCGGCAAAATTGTTTTGTTTACTACACATTTTGCTGCGAGTTTGCTCCAACATAGGCCCGTTGTTTGCCGCAGCTTTGCTGCAACATACTTGTAAATTAACATATATTTGTATGTATTCACCTGTATATGCATACATACATGCATATTCATCTAAATATTCATTTTTTCATGCATAGTTGTGTGTGTATGCATAGATATATGCAGATTCATCTATATTTGTACATGTTTAATGTATATTGACTTGTAAATGGGCAGATACAAGCATATTCAATCATATATTGAAACCTACATGCAAATTCACCTATAATGTACATGTCTGCTTCATATTCGCTTGTATATGCATACATACATATAAGTGCGCATAAATATAAATATATTCATGTATATACATACATGTATATTTAGATGTATACAAGCATATTAGTCTATATATGGATAGATAATTAGATATTAATCATTTTATATTGAGTTTAGTAAATATATTATATTATTGTATGCTATATTGAGTGGGTAGACCACTTGACTGTTTCAAATGAGGTGATGGGTTTAGATCTTGCATAGGACACAAATTGCAGTATGGTCGCGGCAATTTTGTAGCAAATACGCAACAAAATTGTTTTGTTTACTACACATTTTGCCGCGAGTTTGTTGTAACATAGCCCCGTTGTTTGCCGCACCTTTGCTGCAACATACTTGTAAATTAACTTATATTTGTATGTATTCACCTATATATGCATACATGCATGCATATTCATCTAAATATTCATTTTTTCATGCATAGTTGTGTGTGTATGCATAGATATATGCAGATTCGTCTATATTTGTACATGTTTTATGTATATTGACTTGTAAATGGGCAGATACAAGCATATTCACTCATATATTGAAACCTACATGCAAATTTACTTGTATATCCATGCAAACATGCATATTCACGTATAATATACATGTTTGCTTCATATTCGCTTTTATATGCATACATACATATAAGTATACATAAATATTAATATGTTCATGTATATATATACATGTATAGTTAGATGTATACACGCATATTAGTCTATATATGGATAGATAATTAGATATTAATCAGTTTATATTAAGTTTAGTAAATATATTACATTAGTGTATCCTGCATTGAGTGGGTAGACCACTTGATTGTTTCAAATGAGGTGATGGGTTTAAATCTTGTATGGACACAATGTTGCAGTATGGTCACGAAAATTTTGCAGCAAATACGCGGAAAAATTGTTTTGTTTATTGCACATTTTGCCGCGAGTTTGCTGAAACATAGCCACATTGTTTGTCATAACTTTGCTCAAACATACTTGTAAATTAACTTATATTTGTATGTATTCACCTGTATATGTATACATACATGCATATTCATCTAAATATTCATTTTTTCATGCATAGTTGTGTGTGTATGCATAGATATATGGAGATTCATTTATATTTGTAGATGTTTGATGTATATTGACTTGTAAATGGGCAGATAAAAGCATATTCACTCCTATATTTAAACCTACATGCAAATTTACTTGTATATCCATGCAAACATGCATATTCACGTATAATATGCATGTTTGCTTCATATTCGCTTTTATATGCATACATACATATAAGTATGCATAAATATTAATATATTCATGTATATATATGCATGTATAGTTAGATGTATACACGCATATTAGTCTATATATGGATAGATAATTAGATATTAATCATTTTATATTGAGTTTAGTATATATATTATATTATTGTATGCTGCATTGAGTGGTTAGACCACTTGAATGTTTCAAATGAGGTTATGAGTTTAAATCTTGCATGGGACACAATGTTGCAGTATGGTCGCAGCAATTTTGTAGCAAATACGCGGAAAAATGTGTTTACTGCACATTTTGCCGCGAGTTTGCTGGAACATAGCCACGTTGTTTGCCGCAACTTTGCTGCTACATAATTGTAAATTAACTAATTATATTTGTATGTATACACCTGTATATGCATACATACATGCATATTCATCTAAATATTAATTTTCTCATGCATAGTTGTGTGTGTATGCATAGATATATGGAGAGTCATTTATATTTGTAGATGTTTGATGTATATTGACTTGTAAATGGGCAGATACAAGCATATTCACTCGTATATTGAAGCCTACATGCAAATTCACTTGTATATCCATGCAAACATGCATATTCACGTATAATGTACATGTTTGCTTCATATTCGCCTGTATATGTATACATACATATAAGTACGCATAAATATTAATCTATTCATGTATATATATACATGTATATTTAGATGTATACACGAATATTAGTCTATATATGGATAGATAATTAGATCTTAATCATTTTATATTGAGTTTAGTAAATATATTACATTAGTGTATGTTGCGTTGAGTGGGTAGACCACTTGATTGTTTCGAATGAGGTGATGGGTTTAGATCTTGCATGGGACACAATGTTGCAGTATGGTCGCGACAATTTTGCAGCAAATACGCGGAAAAATTATTTTGTTTAATGCATATTTTGCCGCGAGTTTGCTGCAACATAGCCACGTTGTTTGTCGTAACTTTGCTGCAACATACTTGTAAATTAACTTATATTTGTATGTATTCACCTGTATATGCATAAATACATGCATATTCATCTAAATATTCATTTTTTCATGCATAGTTGTGTGTGTATGCATAGATATATGGAGATTCATTTATATTTGTAGATGTTTGATGTATATTGACTTGTAAATGGGCAGATACAAGCATATTCACTCATATATTGAAACCTACATGCAAATTCACTTGTATATCCATGCAAACTTGCATATTCACTTATAATGTACATGTTTGCTTCATATTGGCCTGTATATGTATACATACATATAAGTACGCATAAATATTAATCTATACATGTATATATATACATGTATATTTAGATGTATGCACGCATATTAGTCTATATATGGATAGGTAATTAGATATTAATCATTTTATATTGAGTTTAGTAAATATATTATATTATTGTATGTTGTATTGAGTGGGTAGACCACTTGATTGTTTCAAATGAGGTGATGGGTTTAAATCTTGCATGGGACACAATGTTGCACTATGGTCGCGGCAATTTTGCAGCAAATACGCGGCAAAATTGTTTTGTTTACTACACATTTTGCTGCGACTTTGCGGCAACATAGGCCCGTTGTTTGCCGCACCTTTGCTGCAACATACTTGTAAATTAACTTATATTTATATGTATTTACCTGTATATGCATACATACATGCATATTCATCTAATTATTCATTTCTTCATGCATAGTTGTGTGTGTATGCATAGATATATGTAGATTCGTCTATATTTGTAGATGTTTGATGTAAATTGACTTGTAAATGGGCAGATACAAGCATATTCACTCGTATATTGAAACCTACATGCAAACATGCATATTCACGTATAATGTACATGTTTGCTTCATATTCGCTTGTATATGAATACATACATATAAGTACGCATAAATATTAATCTATTCATGTATATATATACATGTATATTTAGATGTATACACGCATATTAGTCTATATATGGATAGATAATTAGATATTAATCATTTTATATTGAAGTTAGTAAATATATTATATTATTGTATGCTGCATTAAGTGGGTAGACCACTTGATTGTTTCAAATGAGGAGATGGGTTTAAATCTTGCATGGGACACAATGTTGTAGCGAATACGCGGCAAATTGTTTTGTTTACTACACATTTTGCTGCGAGTTTGCTGCAACATAGCCGCGTTGTTTGCCGCAACTTTGCTGCAACATAATAAAGATTTCAAACATTGTAAATAATAATAATAAAGGTACATATTTACTAAAAATATTACATAAATGCATGTTAGCCAAATTGGTTAGATAACTTGATTGTGTGAAATGAGGCAAAGTGTTGTAAATTTGCAACAAGGTAATGGTAATGGCTCCAGAAATACTCGCGGCAAATTTGATTCGGTTTTGAAAAATTTGTCAGGACCTAATCGAGTCGCAGTTAGGTCGCAGCAAACAACCCATTACCTTGTAGTGTTGATTGCCTTGCTCCAGTGACACAAACTTTCGTTTTACATTCTCCATTTCTGCAAGAATGGGGAGGTATTCTTGTGGGTTGCCAGTAGCCATAGGTACTAACTAGTGTTTCTGGAAAAGGCGAAAGGAGAAGAAGTTTGAATCAAATTGCTAGAACAAAGCAAGAGATTTGAAGATTGAAGCAAGATATAAGAGAATAGAAGAAGAGAGGTGAGTGAATAGATCATAAAAGATTGGGTTATTTGAATAGAATGAATATATATAGGACTTGCATAGAAGGTAGACTTGGAGTTGAAGACTAGTATTGATTTGAACTGATTTGATATGATGTATATGTCTGTATTTTTAGTGTTTTATATAATAGCCTAGAGATTTCTGGAATGTTCTAGAATATTTTAGACCTAGAAGATTTTAAAATGTTCTAGAAAGTTCCAGAATTTTCTCTGATATAATAATCACTATGAAAACCAGCCTTTGTTATTTCATGTCATGATAGGTTACCTTAATAGTTAGGTTTCAAATTTTGTAATACTAGCTCTTGGGTTCCAGTTCAGGTGAAGCATAATGTTCACATATTTATGACACTTGTTTATAATAGCTTCAATGTTCAAGCAGACGCAATTAATTACTTGCGGATTAGTCTCTTTGAGTCATACAGGTGCTACCAAAGTTGTTGTCGTACCTTCTAGCTTACAACGAATCCCATCCCGAAATTTCGGCACTAGTCGAAGTAATTGCTCCAAGGTCATGGTGATTAGACTCCCTTCAAATCTAAAATATCCACCTCTAGATTAAAGGTCGGGGTCTCCGCATTGGCCATAGCTAGGTGTCATTCTCTTGACGAATTTTCCTCGGCTTGGGCTTGTACTTCGGTAGCTTGTTGTTCATTGGCTGGTTTTACCCATTGCCAAGCCTTCTCTTGGGCATTTACTTGTTTCGTCCATTGTTCGGAACAAACACGACTTCAAGTCGTCACGAGTTTGACAATGGATGTAAGAAGGCTAACCGATGGGTCCTTACTCGTCAATGCCTCCCCCTTGATTTGCTGCTTGACCAAGAGGTGGGTGTGGCCAGTCCACTAAATAATGGCCGGGTTCGCAACATCGGAAATATATGCATTCCTTGTTGTACTTCTTCTTGTCCCATCTGTGATTTCCATAGGTCCGTGGGGGACAAGTCTTCATCATTGTTCCGGCCCATCCTTTCGGAACTGATCATTATTATTGTTATTATACAAGGCTTGATCATTGCGCCAGGGAAAACAGCCACATGGCATCCCTTGATTGAACCCATTTTTCCTGCGGGGTCCACACTAATTCTGGACCGATTGTACTCGCACATCTATATTGTATGTGTTATTGCTTGGCACAGTGCACATTGTTGTTTACATTCCATATTGGAATGTGCACTGTACGATATGTTGGAAAACCTTCTCTTCAACTTTTGGGAGTGGGGCAAATGTGCAAATTTGGGATAGGCCAAGTCCTAACTATCTATCATCTGAGCGGTTCTTTCAATGCCTTCAGAAATTGTCATTTCTACATGTCCTCTCATGGCACCGTATCCATCAAGCCTTGCACTACGCAAAAACATATCCACGGATGCCCTTGATTGTTGTTGCAATGAATGGTATTCCCTAAACACTTTTACTGGATCAAGTTTAACTTGAAGTAGTTAATTGAACTTGGCCACTAGTTCTTGGAATGTCTTAAAGCTTCCTATTTCTTACTAGGCTTACCAGCTTGTTGCTTGGTTTTCGAGGACAACTAAAAATCCACAATCATAAATTGCTCCAGTTCTATTAAGGACAATCCTTCCATTCCATGATTCATGGCCCAAATAGACTGAAATTGCTTGACATGTGCCGCCACAAAGCTAGCCTCCGGGCTAGTTCGTCATATCGCTGCCTTTCCACGGCTATCCGATTACAACTAGTAGGTGGTACAAATGTTGTTTTTCGTGTCCATAGCACAAGCTCCAAGACTGGAAAGTCCTCATTCGGAGTGATCGACTCATCATCCTCCAAGTTGCTGATGAGACCCAAAAATGATGTCCAGCGACTCAAAAAGTTGTCCTTGTCCCCATTTTTTACAGTGTATGTATGCTAATCCGTACTTCTAGGAGTACAACAAGGTTTGCTAGCTACGGATCCATCCGTTGATCCATGCAACATGTTTTCCGCGGTTGCTTGTGCGCCAAGCGAAAATGTCGAGTCCTAAGAGATAAGCTTTGCAGCATGTTGCAGAGCATATGTTCTAGTGAATGTAACTCTAGCCCTTCAAACATTTGTTCCCTGTCAATAGCGCTCACCAAGGAACAAAGAAGGTATCCGATCTTCATGAAATGACATCCATCCCCTATTCTCCTCCTTTAAATGAAATTCAAGACATCATGGTCGCCAAAATTGTTAGCCCTTCAGAATGAAGAACCAAGACTATCCAAAGTTAGGTTGAATAAAGATTCAGTTATACACAAAGCGTAAAGACTCTTACTTAGACTTGTACTCAAATCTTATAGAAGACAAGGTCGCAAGATTACACAAAGACAATTGATTGCGCAAAGTAAAATATATTACTCATTAATGTACAAACTCTTGACCATTATACAAGTAGCCCTCATGGCTTTATATACATGATTCATGCCTCTTCGGTTGTCTCACGAATTGTTGTGTTGTTTTTACAATTGCATCATTATGTATTTCTTACATACCAATTCAATCCTACAGTCTGCTATAGTACGTGCCGCTACGGATCTTAGTCGTACTACCCGATCCTTACTATTACGATCTTGCTACCACCATAATAATACGGCAACACAAAGTTTCTAGCTGGTGCTCCTATCTTTTTTGTTAAGAAAAAGGATGGCTCACTTTGTTTGGTCATGGATTATTGGGGATTAAAAAAAAGTCAAAATAGGAAATAGCTGGTATGGTCTACCTTTGATTTCCAATCTTTTAGAGCACATTGGTGGGGCAAAGCATTTTACCAAAATTGATATAAGGGGTGCATATAATCTTGTCCGTATTCGACTAGGAGATTGGTGGAAAATTGCATTTCCCACACGGTATGGCCATTTCGAGTATATAGTCATGCTTTTTGGGTTCACAAATGCTCCATCGGTTTTTTAAAATATGGCAAATGACATTTTCCAATATTTTCTAGATATCTTTCTCATCATCTATTTAGATGATCTGTTGATTTACTGTAGAACGCAGGCAGAGCATGATATACATGTGCTGAAAGTATTACAACGGTTAAGAGAGTATAGTCTTTATGCCAAACTAGAGAAGGGAAATTTTGATTGCAAACATGTTGAGTCTTAGGTTATACCATTTCCTCCAAAGGTATCTTCATGGATCTTGTGAAAGTTCAAACAATATTTGAATGCAAACTCCAAGTTTCGTCCATGATATCTAGTGTTTCTTTGGATTTGTCAACTCCTACCGCAAATTCATATGGAATTAATCGAAAATTCTATTTTCGGTCACTCAACCCACCAAGAAAAATCAAGCATTTGTTTAGACTACAAAGCAGAAAAAATATTTGCTCAATTTAAAGAGGCATTAATATTAGCTCTTGTCTTAGCTCATGTCGATCCAAAAAAGTCATTTACCATTGAGGCAAATGCATCTGACTTTACGATGTCACACATAATATAAGAAAATAGAAAAAATTAAATTAAATTAGTTCAATGGCTTGTACGAGGAAATAGAGGTCTTCAAGATCAGCTTTTAAACGCAGCTTACTAGATATGAAACAACAACTATTTGTCAAGTTATGGATATATGAAATTGTAATGAATGGAGAAACATAGAATTGAGATATCCCATGTGAGTAGGATGACTTCGGATCTATAAATATGTAAGAAGACCCAGAACCCATGTATTTATATGTGTACATTGAAAGTGATCCGTAGTGCACGGGTGTTTGGAGTAATCCGTAATTATACCCAACCTAATTGAATAGGGAGGCCATGCAACTTAAGTAATGTCATGTGGGTTGCATGCAAGTCAAAGTAGAGGCCATGCAACTAAATTATATAAACGTGATATACTTGTAATTAAGCTGGAGATACAAACTAGAGTTTCTTTCATGCAAGTGGAGATAACCTAGAGTTGAACATGTGGATCTAGGGGGGGGAACTCTCATACTTCTAATCCAAACCCTGAATCCTAGAGAAAAAAACCCTAATTTCTCACAAAATCCAAAACCTTAGAATTTCAAATCCATCTAGACTAATAGATCCTAATTTGAAATCTATCGGTTAAAACCCCTAGCCCGAATCGGATCTCTCAAAACCCAAAACTCTTAGATACCCTGATTTGTTAATCTCCCTAAGCCCAATCTTCTTTAATCATGAATCTAGGATCAATTGTAACCACTTTTCTTTGTTAATAAGAGCCATCTAATTCTTGCATTTCAATCAAATATTCAATCTTATTCACACAAAATCTGATATTCTCTAGTCATAGGCCCCGGACTCTTGTCTCCAGTTCAGGTATCCTTTTTATATTTTCGCGACGTCCTTGGTGAACCTGATGTAAAACGAGGCAGCAGGAGGATATCAAGTGCAACAATGACTTTGACAAGCGAAACTCAAGGCATGGTGTCAATCGTGGAATTCATGCCAAAGGTTAGAGATCGGGAGGCTTTAATCGACAAGGTTGTCAGTCAAACAATGGATGGAGATAGCTGGTGGATGTGGTGGCAAGAACATCACCGATTTCCTTGCTACGTAGCAAAGGGATTTCCAAGACCTAAAGCAAATTTCTAGTTTCAAGCGCATTCTATTATAATAAATGCATTCTTCTCTTATCAGTCTGTTCTCCTTTTTTCTTCTATTCTCCTACATCTTTATTCAATCTCTTGCTTGATTCTAACACTAGGGGGCTTTTGAGCAACCATATTATGACCAATTATCGAGCAGTTATATACTTAGCTAGGAATAATTATTATAGTTTCTGTTGAGGCTCATGAGGTGGGTCATCACATTGTATTGATGAGAGTCAATAATAATGATAAAGATTATCAGGACAATATACATTTGGGTGAACATAGATAAATATTTTAGATTACCTTAAAAATGTTTAAGAAGAAACGTAAGTTACAAATAAGAATTATAAAAAATAAGAACTAAAGGATTGGTTTAGCGTTTAGGGTGTAGAGTAGAAATTATTACAAATAAATAGACTTAATGAAAACTATTAAACGGAAGAATTGGTTTGCAAATGAAGATAATATCTAAAATGGAAAAAGACTACAAAATATTGTTTATACAACATGAAGACATTGTGCGTTACAAACAGACATTTTACGTATAATTTGCGGCTTTGGTCACAAATAATTAGCTCAAACAAGTCCAGATATTAATGATTACAAAATAATGCTTAGGGAAACAATCCATCACTTCTTGCTTATGATTCAGCTGCTTTGGACATAGAAAGCATAGACGGCAGAGTATTTGGCGGCATGTGTATCACCCTCTGTTGCATTAATGGCAGATGAGGGCGGCAGACCACGCCTGGTCTTCACCCGTTGGATGTAAGTGACGGCTCCAAGAGGCTCCCTGTTAGATCGGAATATCGTGCAGCAACCGACAAAAAGACATGATCACTAATGATCAGTAGTTAGTCTGTCATGAGCTCACGGAAAGCGTTTGACGTTTATATAATCCACACGATTAACTAGCTTTGTCTAGTGCCCTTTTTTCCTATTCTGTAATGGATCAATCTGCCTACTGTTGCAATTTGAATTTCGATATTGTGCATTAAGAATTAGGACAGCATTTTCTTTTCGTCCTAATCACTGGTTGTCTGTCAGTTTGGTTAAGTATGGATATATATATATATAGACGGTGATCGGAATGATGAGATGATGAGTTGAATAGAATTTAATCTGGGAATAGTCAGAGGGTAACTTTTGTCATGATCCAAAGTATATTCAAAATATTGTAATTGGAAAGGCCCGATCATCCACAAGAGATTGCATCACGTTTCAATAGTAATAAGATAGTGGGTCAATCAGATGTGTAGGGCTACGAGATGGCGGTGCGTTTGCTATTATCATATCATGAACTGTGGTTAGGTCTTGTGCTAATTCCGGACCTAATTTAAATAGAAGCAGGCTCCTAGGAAGTGACAGGAATTAGGTTGGGTGGGGGGGAAACGACGTCGTGTGCAGGTGAGGAGTCCAAGAAGAAAGATCAAAAAGAGGAGATCAGATCGAAAAGAAGGAAAGAAAGAAAGATGACGTACGGGAGGCCGGTGTGCGAGACGGCTTGGAGAAGGTTCCAAGTGATGCTCTGGGGATCGACGGTGACGGCAGCCAGGCCCTGGGCCGTCACCTGGCTCGCCTGCAGATGATGCGCCTCCTCCTCCTCGTCGTCCTCGTCGTCGTGGTCATGGACGCGCCATGTGGGCTGGCCCCCGGCCACCAGGAAGAAGTGATGCCCCACCTGCTCTGACGTGTTGTGCTGTGCGCCGGCCCAGTAGAGCTTGGCCGTGGCGTTGTGCAGCAGCCATGCGCTGCCGTTGAATGTGTAGTGCTGATGCCCCTCTGCGCTGTATGCCACATGCAGGCTGTTCCCCGAAGGCACTGCGATGCCCGCTGGGATGTCCACGCCTTCCAGCAATGATTCTTGCGCCGCTGCCATCATGATCGGCCGGCCCACTGCTATCATCACCATCATCATCACCATCATCATCATCATCATCTGCTCTACCCATATTGCTGCAACCAACAGCCTGCCCTGATCCGCCATATCCCTAATCCCTAATTAAGCCGCCCTGCCCGCGCAGATGTCTTGTCACCTGGATCCGCCCCCAATCAGGATGCTTCTTCTCTCTCTACCTTAGATCCGGCCGCCTCTGCAGTCTCACAGATCAGATCTAATTACTTACTGCCTCAGGGCGCCGTTTGATCCTATTACTTCCCAACTTTATTACTTATTCTTGAGTCTCAGATTTGACTGAATTTGCTTCCCTGATTAATAGGATCAGCGCCAGGCCGGATCAGCCATGTATATATAGTCATGGATAGATATAAGATATTGATGATCCGGCGCTGTCAAACTCTGATCTCTCACGCAGCCAAGACCAAGTCATAGGATTATCCGGCGAGGACCCAATTTTTCCATAGCCGGAAAAGGTCGTCTTTCCCACAGCGAGTTAAATTAACTCGTTTTCCTTCTGGGGAATATGTCAGCGCTACCACATCTAATCCGGCTGATCTATTGTCGTGCACCAATTCGGTAATCACACACACCGCCTGCGTGAAACCTTTCATAAGAAACAAAGTCAATGAAATCGGCAATATAAGACTGAATATGCAAAGCGTAGTAAACCGTTGGAATCGGTCCCTTCCATTTCTCTTCACAACATTGCACTTATTATCTCAAAACTAGGGTTATAAATTGCAAATGGAAGTCCTGAAGAGGGAATCCATGAATGAATCAGGTATAATTTGCTTATTTGTAAGTAGATTCTTTTTCATTTTATCCGTTGACCCAATTGGGAGGTGGAAATTATATTGATTTCCAGCGAGGGGGCTACAGTACTTAACCTGCAGTCCACACTAATTATTTCCCCATCATAAGTCTAATAGAACTATAATTCATTGCCTTATTCAGTCCCATCGCTACGAATTTGAAGGGCTCTGTCATTGTTATTCATGGAAGAAACCAATTAACTTATACAAAGATACAAAACAAGATAGGTTGAACATAGATCACAAAGATCTCAAACGAAAACCACCTCATTGACTCTTCTTCCTTATTTAATGTCTCGGCAGCTTATCTTGTGGCATCATTGACAAAAGATGGAAAAGATAGAACAAAACCTCATGCCCCAAGCTAGGTTTATGTGACTGTCATTGCTTTTAGCTGATCCAATTTTGGGTTGAAGTGTCATTAGTTTTTGGTCACTAGGTATATAGACTACATTCGATTTTATATATTGATCATTTCATCAACCCTAAGCTATAAACAATGGTAAGTAGCACTTGCCTTTTACTTTGAAGTGGGTTTGTTATAGCTCATTCATTATACAAGGTTGGATCTTAAACTTAAATGATAATAATAAGAAATTGGACAAAGAATTCACATATATAAATTCTTTATTGTTATCTTGAAGGATTATAGTATATACAAGTCCTCTCTCATGGTGATGATGGTTGTTAAATGTTTCAATAACGTAGAGTATTTCAAAAATTATTATTATTTACTTTAATTTTTATTCTTTAAAATTTATTTACTATTAGTAATTTGTTTTTCTTTAATATTTTAACAATCCCCATAAAATAAACATTATATATTTTTCTTTGGGAGCTCGTGGTCTGAGATCGTGTTTTGAAATACCTCGGTTTTTTTCTCCTATTAAAATAGGAAATTTGACACAAAGGTGGCTGATGGTTACATCAAAGTGTCCATATCCCGCCTTGAATCTCTCTTGATGGCTGATGGCTGATTCATCCAACTCCTCCCTCATCATCGAATCTCTCTTGCTCTCGACCTCCCTTGCTCTTGTACAGTCCTTCCTAAGATGGCAATTCAAACCCATTTTATCATCTTATTTGTGTGTTACTAATTTGTTTGATCTATGCTCTCCATCTGATTATGTGTAATTAATAGTCTTTCAATTATGCTCTCTACTTGATTATATCCTTACCTATCTTTATCTGGCCTAGTTAAAATTGACACAATTTCCATTAGCATTACACTCTCCTAAACTCACTTAGAACATGGTGCTTATCACCTGAGGATAAAGGTCCTAACATACTTTGGACACAATCCCATAATCAAATGCTATTATTCATTTTCTTGTCCCTCCATAAATCTCTTCGGGTTTAGAACCTTTGCAATTCTGCCTCAATTCGTGCCATCACAAAAACTAAACATTTGGTGAACCCGATGTGAAAGGCGGTGGGGAGGGATGGAGGGACCAGGCGGTGAGGAGGGATGGAGGGACCACAAATGATAATAATGCCAGATCAACTCTGGAGAGGTCAACAAGGAACGACAATATTGGAAAAAGCTTTGGATGGAGTTCGATTAAAAGTGAGATTATTTAATGGACGTAACATTCCCCAATTCATAAGGTTATACGAAGGTGAGATGAGCTTTCATGGTATTCCAAATGCAATGAAATTTCGAGTTTTATGCCAGCATCTTCTCTAGCTGTTCTGCATGCATGTATTACACAACAATAGAGAGGGGAGTAAGCGACGCACAATTTCTGCAGAAACTGCATCGCATAGTGACACCATTATAATCCATCGCTAAATGCGTCGCAAAGCGACACTATTAAAATTTTGCAACGTTTCTACACTGGAAAACGTCGTTGTACGATGCCTCTAGATAGACGTCGTTGTTAGCGACACGGAAATTTTGCAAAAAAAGTGTCGCTATGCGACGCTACTATTGTCAATCGCTAATTGCGTCGCTGAGCGACGGACCAAAAAATTAGCGACGTTTCTACATTGGAAAGCGTTGCTGAACGATGCCTTCAGATAGACCTGTTAGCGACGCAAAAATTCTGCAAAAAATTCGTCGTTGTGCGACGTTGTTATTGTCCATCGCTAATTGCGTCGATGAGCAACGCTACCAGAAATTAGCGAAGTATCTACACTGGAAAGCATCGCTAAGCGACGCAGGAAAACTACTCAAAATTTAGGGTGTCTCTCAGCGACGAAAAAATTTGAATTTTCCAAAAAGTTCGCCAAATTTTTATGCTCATCTACTGCTCCTCCGTCAGTCTGTGACCCCACCCGCCGCCTACCCGTCTTCTTTCCATCTGAATCATACATGTACATATACCGATGAATAATCAGATGTGTAAGCATATATAAGACAATACTTATCATACATTCGTGTGTTCACATGAATCTGCATCTATATATGTATGCTAATACAAGTGAATATGCATGTACTGTGTGTATTTATACATGGGTTTAGGGTTAAGAGTTTAGAATTTAGGGTTTAGGATTTACGGATTAGGGTTTATGGTTTAGGGTTTAGGGTTTAGGGTTTATGGTTTAGGGTTTAGGGTTTAGGGTTTAGGGTTTAGGGTTTAGGGTTTAGGGTTTAGGGTTTAGGGTTTAGGGTTTATGTATGTATATGTTGATTAATACTCATCATGCATGTACATATCCGCGTGAATGTGCATATATGTATGCTTACACAAGTAGATATGCAGCATGCATGTACCAAAACAAATTAATATGCATGTTTGCATGCATACCTCGACGTATATGCATGTATGCATGCATGTACAGGAGAATATGCAAGTTATATGAATGTGCATGCAAGTAAATATGCATTAATCGTATAACTAAAGAAATGATTATGTAATCTCTATCTAAATGCATATGCATGTCTATCTAGATGCATATGAAGGAAACTATGCATGTATGTATGCAAATACAGGCGAATATGCATGTAATGTATGTATATATAGATGAGTGCTTACCATATATGTATATATAGTCATGAAAATGCAGG
>JBBBWG010015824.1:0-14631 GCA_037176905.1 Azolla pinnata
TGAGTTGGAGCAACCAACTTTGGACGACCATACAAGCCTGGTATTTATACCCCCAGGCTAGGGCAGCAGCCATTCCGTCATATTACAAATATGGCCCGTCTACCTATGGATAGTGTGAACACGGCCATTAGATGCCCGTATTCGACAAATACAACAAAGTTGCAGCAAACAACGCGACTATGTTGCAACAAACTCGCAGCAAAATGTGCAGTAAACGTACAATTTTGCCACATGTCTATAGCATATTTGTTGCAAATTTGCCACAACCATATTGCACCATTGTTTCCCGGGCAAGATTTGAACACATCACCTCATTTGAATCAATCAAGTGTTCTACCCAATAAATCTAATATACAATAATATAATATATCTACTAAATTCGATATAAAATCATTACTATCCAATTATCTATCCATATACAGACCAATATGCATGTATACCACTAAATATATATGTATATATATACATGAATATATTAATATTTATGCGTATATGTATGTATGTAATCATATAAGCGAATATGAAGCAAGCATGTACATTATAGGTGAACATGTATGTATGTATACATATATGAGTGAATACATAGTAATATAAATTAATTTGCAGCTATGTTGCAGCAAATAGTGATCTATGCTACCACAAATAACTGATATAAGTTAATTTGCAACTATGTTACAACAAACAACAAACATATATACGTGAATATATATGTAGCTATTCACATATAGGTGAATATACATGTATGTATACATATATAGGTGAATATTTATGTATGTATGAATGTATAGAAGGATATGCATCTACGTTTTAATATACAGGTGTATATACAAGTATATATGCATATACAGATGAATATGATCTATTTTATCTCCATATACGAGTGAATATTAATTTATATATTGATTAATATGTAGGTATGCTTGCTAGTAAAGATAAATATGTCTATATGTTTTTATATATAGATAAATCAATGTATACTAGAGGAGACAGACAAGTAAGAAGTTAAAATATCTCACATAAATTGTCTTAGACAGGCATCTTGTATAAATAGGTAGTGAGGGCTTGAGATTCTCATTCATCTTATGAGTTCTAAAGTCAAGAAGTTTTCTAAAATGAAAAATCCTTTCAAGATATACATGTTCTCCAATTGAGAACAAAAAGAAATTATAAAAAAAAAAGGCTTTTTTTTAATTTAAATATTTTTTAATTTAATTTCGCATATCTATTTATAGACGCGATAAATTTGTGTATACTTCGTGTATATACTTGCGTATATGCTTGCATATATACGGGTGGAAATACTAGTGTATATACGCATGGCAATATTCGCGTATTTACGCGCGACAATACTCGCGGTAAAGCACGCGTATATACGCATGACGATACTCGCGTATATACACGTGGCAATACTGCGTGCACATGTGCGGCAATACTCGAGTATATACACGCGGCAATACTCGCAATAAAGCTCGCGTATACACGCGCGACAATACTTGTGGTAAAACTCGCGTAAATAGTCGTGGCAATAGTCACGGCAATACTCGTGGTAAAACTCGCAACAAATTTTTATGTCGTTTGTCGCGAGTTTTACGACGATTCTGTATAAACTTTTGTAGATCAAGTTTCGCGGCAAAACTAGTGGTAAACTAACCAATACCTTGTAGTGTTGGATTAAATTTGTATAAGGACAATGCTCTAATAAATAGTTTAGAAGAGGATGAAAGCTCTAATATATCTATAAGTGGTTCTAATAGGAAATATTGAGATATTATTGGCCAATTTTGTGGGTTCAACTGTATAATCTCATTGTATTAGATTCTTTTGATAATATAAAATTGCTTAATTATTACGTTTTTTCTTATATTTCTCAACATATCGCTAAAAACAATTGTGCACATATATTTTTCTATAGCTAAAATCTTAATATATAGTGATCAAGGTCGCTATATATTTAGTATCAACAGTCAATGTAGCTGATTAATAAACACTTATCGTGTCTCCAAATTTAAAAAATATAATTATTTCATAGCTATCAAATTTTGGATGAATTTTCATTTCTTTCAATTTCTCCGCCTACAATGAGATTGCGATATTTTTTGTATCTTTTTTAATTTATATGATACCAGTATCAAAGTATTTTAATCAATAAGACAAAAGCCACAAATTTCTTGTAGCATCTTAGCGAATATTCTAAATACTTCTTCTTTTGCATAATATTACTTGTTCTTTGTGTAGTAGTGTTCATATATTGGGCCGAGAAAATAATATAGCTAATATGTTGTCAGGAGATAGATTTGAAGGAGATGGTGAACAAGGATCACATGATGAAGAGGTAGCTGATGACATCTTCTCTTTTGACTACCAGTGCAAAATATATGTAATACAACAATTTAAAGAAGAATATGAAGGTGATCTTCTAGAAATCGAAAGATCTTTAGAGACACTACTATGAGGAGACTTTAAGAACTAAATGGTAAACGCAAAAGTTTTTCCATGAAGATGGGCTAGTATGGACACAATCAAAGAAGTCAAAGGGTTGTCCTATGCGGGTAGTTGGGATGATCTCCAAAAGACAATAGATAATGGTAGACTTCCACGAGAGTGGAATGGGCCGAACATCGTGGAATCTGGGCAACACTTTCAAAGATCAAAGAATAATATTGGTGGTGTAGTATGCAGAACAATATTGTTCGATATGTGGAAACTTATCACAAATACGAATAATACTCTAGAGTTCAGCATTGCAATGCACTTCATCCAACTTTCTCACCAACCATACACTTTAAATGAATAGTGGACCTTGTTGGGAATGCCTACTGGGATAGGACAAATGAAGTACTTAACACTTACTCGAGAGGATCATACAAATCAAGTCTAGTGTCAATCTCTTTGAAGGAAAACAAGTTTTGTGATATGTCAATTTCTTTTTAAAGAATTTATCCCTAGATATGGATGTGTCAACCAAATCATAGCTGATAGAGAAGAGCTAAGTGTTTTATTATCTTTGCCAACAAAATGGGAAGATCAAGAGGGGACATAGTCCTATTGTTAAAGTCGTAGTAAAAGCATTTGATGGAAAAGTTTGATCTTGGCCACAAATGTTTCCCTATGCACTATAGACCGACCAAACAACCCATAGCACTTCCACTAGATTCATATAAATTGAACTCATTATAGGTCAAAGCCCGATAATGTCAACGGAGAGATTTATTATGACATGGTCAGTGCTTCCATGCAAAGAAGAAATGAATATGAAAGATTTACTAGTCATTCGGATTTGGCAATCGGAAGAACGGCCGGAGGAAATGGAGCTTGCAACCCGACGACAACAAGATGTGCATTTCAACAACAAAACTCCGTTTGACAAGCAACTTAGACCATCAACATAAAACTCTTTTGAAAATTTTCAAGTTGGTGGTTTGGCACGTATGAGGTTCGCCAAACCTTTCAAAATGGCACATATAGGCTAAGCGAACTGGATAGGACTTTGCTTCGAGTGCCGATTATCAATAAACGAATAAAAATATTCAAGAAGCGACATGATCTAAGCCCTAATGGCTTTTTACAAGAAGAATCAAATATGATAAAAGTTCTCTTCAAAACCGGCACATACTGAAGGATGTACTAGTATAGTGGGGGTAAGGGACATGATGTTTTCGACACTCGCTGTGAAAACACAAATGCTCAATACAATACTACTTCAAATATTGATTCAAATCGAGTATACTAAAATATGTCTTAGGTGAGATTTGACTCTTACAACTTGTACTTATAAGGTTTTAGCTTTACCACTAAGATATATACTATAACTATTTAAAAATAATAATATATAAACTAGAATTGCAATATTTCCTTTTCTTTTTGTAAAACAATGACATGTGTGTCATTTCCAAATGGCACACATGCCCCAAGTTGCCCTCCATGCATGAAGGGCAGTATGTAATTGATGCATAGACAACCTATATAAAAAATATTGTTTTTTAATTTTAGATCATCATCTATTTAGTAGGAACATCAATCTTTCGGGGAATCTTGTACTAGAGAAATAAAAAATAATACTCATCAATTTATCATTTAACACATATCCCCAATCTAATTGGTAGCCCTAATATTATTGTGAGGTTACTTGTTCGAAACTTATCGTTAAAATATCACTATTCTCTACTTTATCTGAAAAGTTCTTTTAGAAATCTATAGCCGTCAACTTTAACTTCCATATTTATCTCTAATACTTCCATTTATCCTGAGCATTTTCGCATTGCATGCCTTTCGAGAAATGTGGCCCCGACGATTATACCTTCAAACAAGCAAATCTGGAGGGTGAGCAGCGTGACATTGACCAACTGGGAGGCGTAGCCCGCAAACACCACGACAACGTTGAGGCAGTTTTGGTTCTAATTTCGCTCATCGAGGATAGGCAATCGATGTTGTTTTTCAATCTAACAAGCCTCGTGGACTCAGTCCTTCCATTCAACTTCAACAGTCCGAAAAAAAGTTGTTTTAACTACATGTCCATCAATAGCAAGAAATTTATGTGGCCAAACGGTTTGTGTCATAGGTTGATATCTATCCCAACATTTGGCCCTTTGGCACATATTGCACGCTAATGTTATTGTTATTGACAATTAACATCCTCCTCTCTCTTCCCACATGCCATGACTCTATTGCCATCTTCGATGAACCATTTGATGTGGTCAAAACGTACTTCCATCTCTTGATCTAATATTTGTTTAACCGACACCAAATTCTTGGTGATCTTCAGTCAATACAAACAAGAGGTTCTTCATATGACTCCTCTAACTTGTTTAGCCAACATAGTCAACATGAATCCGAGGTACATCATCAATGTACTCGATAGTGTATATATTTGTGTTATCGTTGGTCTCAACATACTCGGCCGCTCAATGTCCCGCAAATTCATCAAGTATTCTTCATGCCTCATCATGTGGTTGGATGCCCCTAAGTAAACATATCACAATACTTCTTCTTTCTTGGAGGTGATTTCCTCCATGAAGTTTGTGCAAAGTGTCATTATAAAGGCAGGGCCACTTACCACGCTTCCTATGTTGTAGCCGAAGGTTGACTTTTATCAATTTTCTGAATTGACCTGCTTTTTCCAGTAGTCTTATTCACGATACTAATAATTTTCCACTAATTATCATGAGTACCAGCACAAAAAGATTTATTTGTATATTTGAACCTATGACTTATTATTAAGTAAGCTCAAATCTTACCCATTAGGCTATCTCATTTCAATCAATAAATATAATTTTAATACTTGATAATATCGTAAAATATTAACATATTAACATTAAAAATGGCTTGCCACGCCGACCGGCATCGAAAGCCTGTAGAGCCACCCACTACAAGGTATTCATCAGTTTGCCGCGAGATTGGCCGCGCAAAATGATCTTGAGAAGTTCAGAAAAAGTTGCGACAAAATTCGCGGCAAACGTCATTCTGGTTTGCCACGAAATTTTGCCACGACGTTGCCGCACCTTCTCCGCAACATTTCCGCGAGTTTTACCGTGAATTTACCGCGAGAATTTCCGTGGCTATTGCCGCGCATATATACGTGATCATATACACAAATTTACCATATGTATTTCCACTTGTATATACGTAAAATTAAATTAAAAATTATTTAAATTAAGAAAAAAATAATCTCATTTTATTTTATTTTATATATTTCTTTTTGTTCTCAATTTGAGAATATATATATATCTTCAAAAGCTTCTTCATTTCAAAAAGCTTTTTCATTTCAAAAAGCTTCTTTAGTTCAAAACTTACAAGATTGATGAGAAAGTGTAGTCGTCACTCCCTATTTATACAAGATGTTTGTCTGTGACTATTCATGTGGGATATTTTCATTTCTTACTTGTCTGTCTCCTCTTGTACACATTGATTTATCTGTATATACTTACACACAAACAAATTTATCTCTACGGCTAGCAACCATACCTACATATTCATCAGTATATACAATCATATTCATTTATATATGGAGATAAGATAGATCATATTCATCCATATATGCATATATACATGCATATACACTTGTATATTAAAACGTAGATGTATATTCATCTATACATTCATACATATATACATATTCACCTATATATGTATACATTAATGTATATTCACCTATACGTGAACGGCTACATATATATTCAGCTATATATGTTTGATGTTTGCTGCAACATACTTACAAATTAACTTATATTAGTACGTATTCACTTGTATATGTATATATACATGCATGTTCACCTATATTGTACATGTTTGCTTCATATTCGCTTGTATAATATGCATACATACATATATATATACGCATAAATATTAATATATTCATGTATCTATATATATGCATATTTAGATGTATACACGTATCTTGGTCTATATATGAATAGATAATTAATATTAATCATTTTATATCTAATTTAGTAAATATATAATATCATTGTATGTTGGATTGATTTGGTAGACCACTTGGTTGTTTTAGATGAGGTTATGGGTTCAAATCCTACTTGGGACACAATGTTACAGTATGTTCATGGCCATTTTGCAGCAAACACGCGGCAACATTGTATTTTTACTGCACATTTTGCCGCGAGTTTGCTGCAACATAACCCCGCTGTTTGCCGCGAGTTTGCTGCAATATAGCCGCACTGTTTGCCACGAGTTTGCTATAACATAGCTACAAATTAACTTATAGTAATATATATCATTATATGTTGGATTGATTGGGTAGTCCACTTGCTTGTTTCAGGTGAGGTTAGATGGGTTCAAATCCTGCTTGGGACACAATGTTCCAATATGGTCGCGGCAATTTTCTAACAAATACACAGCAAACACATGGCAAAATTGCATGCTTACTGCACATTTTGCCGCGAGTTTGCTGGAATATAGCTGCAAATTAACTTATATTAGTATGCATTCACTTGTATATGCATACATGCATGCATATTCGTCTAAATATTCCTTTTTTAATGCATATGTGTGTGTGTATGCATAGAAATATGTAGATTTCGTCTATATATGTACATGTTGGATGTAGATTGAACTGTAAATGGTTAGATACAAGCACATTCACCTGTATATTGAAACTTACCTGCAAATTCACTTGTATATCTATCAATACATACGTCTTCATTAATGTGTGCATGCACACGTCTGATTCATATTCGCTTTTATATGCATACATACATACGTATAAATATTCATATATTCATGTATATCTACTTGTGTATGCAGATTTGTATGTATATTTAGATATATTCATGCATATTGATTTGTATATGAGTAGATATATGATTTTAAACATTATAAATTGCTCAAACCTCATACAAAAAAGCAGCAGATTGACATCGTTTGGACTCTGAATCTAAAGTTAAACCTAAGTTTTAAATTGGGGATTGAGTATGGTTATTATGGTGCAATATGAAGATAACCAGACCTTATGACAAATTAGAGTACTAACATCTTGGTCCTTTTATGATATCTCACAAAATCAATGATGTTTCTTTTCGATTACAACTACCTCAACATATGAATCTACATCCAGTGTTCCATGTCTCATTACTAGAACCTTGTGCCTCTAGTTCTATTCCAGGATTAATAGTTCCACTCCCACCTCCAGTCTACTTCACAAAAGGACTAGCATATGAAGTTCAAGCTATTTTGGATTCAAAAATCATACGCGACAAGTTATATTATCTTGTGGATTAGCTTGGGTACACGCCTAACGATCGAACATGGGAACCTGCTGAAAATGTTGCCAATGCTCCTCAACTTTTAGAAGAATTTCATCGTATCTATCCTAATAAGCCAGGTCGTTGCTCTCGTGCTCCAGCTTGTGGAACTCGTCATCAAAGGAGGGAGATCGTATCATGAGTACCAGCACAAAAAGGTTTATGTACATATTTGAACATATGACCTAGAATTACATAAGCTCAAATCTTATCCACTAGACTATCTCATTTCAATTAATAAATATGATATTTTAATATTTGATAATATCGTAAAACTTTACCATATTAACATGAAAAATGACTTGCGACACCTACCAACATCACAAGCCTGTAGAGCCACCCAAGTGGCATTTATGCATGCTCGCCACGTGGCATTTATGCATGCGAGCCATGTGGCAACCATGCATGACAGCCATGTGGCGAGCAGGCAGGAAGCATAGACTTGTATAAATACTGAGCTCGTCGCAGTATTGAACCATTTTGGTTCAATGCCAATCTTGAACGCCTTGTATTCCAAGTCTCTTGGTAATACATATCTCGTCTTCTTGTTCTTATCTAGTTGCTTCTTGTTATATTCTTGTCTTTCGAGTCTATCATTGTCGACGAGCGTTGGCCGTGGCAGTAATCTTAATGGCTTAAATCATAGAAGAATAGTATGGATCAATAGTATATATATGGAGTAGTTGCAAATTGTAGAGGCGGATGCAGGATAGATTACAAGGAACAACCCTTTGATCATGTATTAGAGTGCTTTGTTTTCTTTTTTTTGTTTCTTTTGCCTTTCTCAGCTTGTTATTAATATCTAACCACATGCACCTATGCACAATATACATGCATAGACCCAATAAATATTGATTTCTCTCTCACAAAATTAAGAAAAATGCTTTGACTCCAATCCATACTAAAACTCAAAGGGACCCAAGGGATAAGACCAGAAGATATTTGGGCATGTTCAATTGAGCAAAATAAGTGTAACAGAAGATTTTTCAGTGGTACTTGGTTGACATAATCAAAGAATAAGTCCTAAACTCCAGCATTATTCAACTGAACGTGGAGGAGTAGACCAGACCAAGTCACTTGATCCAACTCATCACAATGAAACTTCCACAAACTTCTTGATTCGAAGATCTGTCATAAGCTTGCTCGGGTAAATCATATCTAGCACATATCGGAGATGCTTCAATTCTTGAATTGAGTAGGGTGGTGTCTTTGCAATGGAGTTTGTTGAAGTCCATAATAATCAGAACTGACCTTGTAGACCCAAGAATTTACATGCAATCTCAAAGGGATCTATATACATGCACTCTGTGGGTAATAATCAGAATGATCTGCATATGATTCCGTCTTTGACTCCTTGAAATTATCAAACAGATACAGCTGCAAATCAATTCATTCCAAAGAATACAGTGCACATAAAACATTTGATTGGGCACAATAAACAGATAAGAATTCAGCCTCAAGCTATTCTCCATCTTCGGCCGCCATATCTTTCTTGCTCTCCCAATCAGATGATTCCATTCCCTCCTCGGCCTTTCTGAAACTAAATATGACTTTCCTTTGCGCTCTAGAAGAGTAATTGTGAAGCATTTCCAGAGAGAAGTTAACAAAAATGGTAGGATGGAAAACCTCCTCTAACTCCATGAAATCTTGCTGCAACTGTTGGTTACTTGATTATAGCTAGCTTTATTAGTCAAAGTCATCTGATAATCCCCAACTTACAAATTTCTTTTCCCTACAAGAATTAGGCATTCTAGAAATAGCAACAATACAAATACACAGACTGTGTGGAACACATATATATGTATATATATCCCTTTGAGGAGAGCATGCACAACATCCTTCGACTCCCACGGTGATATCCTCAACAGATGGACCATAGTTCCAATCTTTCCACTCCATTTGCAGTTCCCCAAGAGTATATAAATCTCACTGAATTGATGATATAACTCTGCATAGTAGAAGCTTAAAGCGCGATATCTTCGACACACTACATTGGAACCCCCCCATCGATTCAGGGCTCATATACTTTGGGCTTCTACGGTGATTGGCTACACAAACAGCCGAATCAAAGGAAACCTCTCTATAGCTAGATAGCAGTACAAATCAGTGTTGCATTTGAAACTGGACGGCTGCTCTCTGTAATAGGTAGCCTCTTGTACGAGCCAAACTGTTAATACACAACCCAAATATATATGAATCTTGTTGGGGACTGTATCCCAGTATAATTCGTCAATATCTGATTTACAACTCAAGAGAGAGATTGTCCATTATTGGGCATTCATGAATGCTTGCACAAGACTCTGTGCTGTTGATACCTGAAGGTATAGTAATGTGAAATACAAGGAAATCAGCATTCTCGCCACACAATTAACCGCATGTGGTAGGAGGAAAATAGGGGCTCACCTGCTCTGCAGTACCTTCGAATGTTATACGTCTCTCAGCTTTCCCATCTTCTTGGCTGTGGACCTGCATGACACAGACGGTAGGGTAAAATTCGCGTTCATACAAAGCTTGCAAGCCAGTCTCCTAACTATAAAACCTATTTCTTCACCTTTACAGAGCAGCCGGACAGAGATCGAACATGTGTGATGTTTACACCTCCTCTCCCAATAATGCCGCCCATAAGTGCGCTTGGAACGGTCACCTCCGATGTTAGTTTTGGCATTATTGAGATTGCTGCTGTGGCAGTGGCAGCAGCAGTTTGGAAATCCATGCCTCCATTAGCAATCGGAAGGCTACTCATAGGAGGGGAAATTTGGAAGCCATAGCCACCACCAGGATATGCAACTTGGGCATATCTCATCAACTGTCGATGATATGTTGGTTTCAATGCGATAGACTCTTTAGGTGGATTCTCCCTGAAATCAATCACAAAATGACTCGAGACATTCCATATCTTGCACTGTCATATTCCATACACAAACAAGAAATGACGGCATACTTGAGTCGTTTTGCAACCAGTTTCACTGCTTCCTGCACCTGAAGAAGCTCACCAGAAACCTAAGAAGGGTAAAACAGCCTCAGTTGGTCATCTCATATCAAAGTTCTGGAGCCAAGAGAAAAATCAGAATATCACCTGAACAAGCCGATCAGACTCTGACATACAAGAGCTAAAAGGTGTCTGTTCTACAGGCATAACCCGTACTGAAGCACCAGTTGTCTCTCTTATGTCCTTAATAATTGACCCCTCTTTTCCGATCAAACATCCAGCTTGAGAGCGGCCAATGACCAGACGTACTAAATTGGAAGGCATTTGTGGTGCAATTATTCCCATTGCTCCATTTGGCATCATTTGACTGTTTTCATCCTGTTCCTGCAAAAACATTATGATAATATAAGCCTTTTGGTGCAGTTGAGGACCATTCGTTGACAAAAAAGGGCAATGTTCCCATACATCAGCTACCAGACTTGCGATTTGAATGAGCATCTGCTCTGCAGCTGTGCAAGATTCAGCCATTCCACCCTCCATGGATGAAATCATGATCATGCGATCTTCACCTTTCTACCAAAAATAAGGACAAGTTCAGATTCTTCTACGCATAAACTTTTACCGCTGAATATTAATACTTTATGGAAAATGCAGGCATTCGATAAGAATCAGTCAAATTAGACAGTGAATAATAATCCCTCTCAGTAGAGACATGATTATGTTCATATTCGTGCTGAGGAATTTTGCATTTCTGTTTACTGCTTTACAATAAGTGGCCAAGCTGCTACAGTTCCCTTGGGAGAGCAAACTATATATATAAGTTATGTCAAATGGAGGTTGAGTGTAAGGAACATTTTACTTGTAGATGGTCAGGTTACTCAAGGACTTGAGAAGAGAGTAGAGAGATCCTTGGTTCAACCCCTTACAAAAATTAATGAATACTTTAGGCCCCTAGAAACTAGAAATATAGAAAAAAGTAAATGAAAAAATTCAAAAGTAGTCAAATGAAGTCCTATTACAAAATTCAAAAGCAATAAACATGGACATACGTCTACATCGAGTTTTTCACTCATAAACATGTCACGCCTATCACATGCTAACAAGGAGAATCATAATGAAAAGACACGACACCTGAACCCAGAATCTGGCACTGTGGGTAATCATATCTAAGAGCAATGGTTAATCTACAATCAAGAGCGACATCTACATCACAGTCCGCCCTTTTGATGTCCCTTATCTCTTTAAGAGTTTGGGATAGAGATAGAATCATTTGCATTGCATAAATTACTCTCATACTTCACAATCTAAATTACCCTATAGACTCACCTACTCTTATTTTTATATTTATCGTTATTTAGGTGATTTCCACGTTATATTTGCATCTCTTATTATAATCCCATTATGGATAATTAAATACAATCAAACACACAACTGTACATTTTGTCACATGTGCCATGTCAGCCTAAAAACATATTAATATAAATCTCTCTTTCACTCACATTCTCGATTGCCAACGACTCAAGTTTCATTCAGTCTTGGAAATAAACGCAAAAAACGTTACTAAAAAGTATTGAAGAGAAATGTAAATACTGGTTCTCTATGTACTTGCCAATCTTCAATTTCCAACAGATCCTAGTTTTTGGGCTACTTTAAAACTTAGGAACCACCCAAGATCCAATTTCCGATTTCGGGGTTCTTCAAATTGTGGCCACTTCTGAAAACCTAAAGAAATGACTAAGTGGGAAACCATTTCTAGTGTGCACCGTTAGATTAAGGTTCAAACATGAAGAAATAGAGGAGAGAGAAAAAGAAAAGAAAGAAATACATATTAATGTCTTCTTAAGTTGACATGGTCCATGAGACAAAACGTACAATGTGTCACATAAAACTGTTGTCATGAAACTTTAAACTTGAGAAGCAACCCTTCCACTTTGATTTATTCAAATCACTGAATTAGAACTCAATTAGGTACTTTCATCGTGGAAAGGCGATAATCAAGCAAAGGATCTATGGTCTTCGAAAATACATTCCCAAAGTTTCTTATTGAGGTTTACTCGAGAAGGAAATGAGCGACCGAGTTCCAAATCTCTCTAACGAAAAATTTTGGAACCCATGATGGAAGGCCAGATATTATTAGGGGAACTTTGATACAATGAACGGAATCGCAGAGAAAGCAGGCAAGAAATGCAGATGAAACTTTAAAATTTATCAGAATTTCCAAGCAGATGATGAAAACATGACACAAAATAAGCTAGAATATGGAGATGTAATATGAAGAAAGAAGATGAACTGACACCCTTAAAAATTAAGGAAGAACTGAGAATGACAGTGTTTCTTAATCCTGGATATAAAAGGGCGTAATCTCTGAATTTATGCTCACAATGAACTAAAGTAACACTCCTGCCATGCCCTTTCATGCTTGTATTTTGCTATACCATCTTCTTGAAGCCATGAGAAATTCCATGCCAATTCCCGTTTATTCATATAAAGTTCTTGCTAGGATAGCTTCAAAACTAGGCCCTTTATTGCTGGTTCTAATTGGTGCAAAATCACCTTTATTTATGACATAAATTGTGAAGAACATTTTTCTTTCATGTTACACTTTAATGGCTCCAAACTGCCCAAAAAGAGACAATTATAACTCTTATCTTTTCCTGAACATTGAACTCCAAAATTTTGTAGGTGAATTGTTCCATCTATCATCAGATGGTGTGATTGCATATCTGAGGCACAGATGGAAAACATTTAATCAGGAATGATAGGGTTAAGATTTTTCTAAGAAAAAGGCTTGAAGCAAGGAAACAGAAGGACCGAAAGTACGATGTCAAACGTGTAGAAATATATCATTGTGCATTCCAAGCATAGGTACATAATGCTTCCAAAGTTGAAAATGGAGGAAGAAACGGGTTGGAAAATTGAGACCCAATTCCAAATCCATCAAAAAGGGTCTACTCAGGTTTCCCAATCAAGAAAATGAATAAAAAAATGTTTCGAAAAGGGCTTACTTAATCTGTACAGAAAAGCACTTCAATGGCTCAAAATCTAGACCAACCAATCACCAAACAAAGGGGCATGAACGACATACGGTATGTAGACGGAAGAAGGTATAGGGCCTTTATGAGGCCAGCAGAGGAGAGGACAGAGAAAGCAGGCCAGATGGGTTCAATGTTTCGATAGACATGCAATGCATTTCCCGTGAGTAATGGCTGGCAGATCTAGGTGACAGGTACCAAGTATTAGCCCTTTGTGACCTAGCTAATTGCATGTCAAGCTCCCTCTATGCATCCATTTTTTTGTTATCCTTCACAATCCGACTCCTGGAAGGCTAGAATTAAGCATCTCCGATTTGCATGGTCTATGATGCAAACAAAGGAGACCAGAAAATATATTTTTCCTCGATGCGAAAAAGAGATTTCCAATATCTACTACACCCTGCCATCATCTAGCCTCTAACAGCAGGCAAAACACCCATCTTCCAAGAGCTCTACGCATGTCGGTACCGCTGTCCTGATGATCAGCTCCAATCATCTTTCTTATATGATATAAGCAAAAAGAAAAAGGTGCCCATGTCCCTGATCCCATTCTCCATCTCAGCTCTGAGTAGTGCTAGCAGGCATTGTTAGGTTAGACCAATATTGGCCCTTAAAAGCTTGCTTTCTCACACTGATAGACATATATATACATATGCAAGCTTCCTGACTTTTTAACAAGTGCATTTTTATGTTACTCAATGGAGGAAAGCATTTTGTATAACATGACAAAGCCTTAGGTTCAAACCCAGCAATGGAGCACATGTCACATGCAGGCATAGACATTCTGACATTCTGCAACTAATAGCTGCTGAAACATGACAAAGTCACATGTCTATGCTAGCTTCCTGACTTTTTAACAAGTGCATTTTTATGTTACTCAATGGAGGAAAGCATTTTGTATAACATGACAAAGCCT
>JBBBWG010015835.1:0-16461 GCA_037176905.1 Azolla pinnata
GGTTCTGATTATTGTTCAAATGTTGGTCATTCCTTCAATTGAATCGACCACCATGTGGTCGTCGGTTATATGTATTATAAAGTCGTTGGCCTTGCTGACCATCTACAGGTTCCATGACGTGCACAACCAGGGGTTTTTTTTTCAAGCGAGGAGATTGTGCTGACACGTTGCTGATGTGTGGGTAAGAATGTAGCATAAAGCACATTTCTCTATGCATTCCACGTTTGAATGCCCGAAATGGTACACTGGATGGCTCTTGAAACATTTTATCCTCCACCAAACTGCAGGAGCAAGCCCTTCAATTTTGGGATAACCCAACCCCAAGCTATTGCTGGTCCAAATTTAGCATTTGGTTGATTATTTCTTTTAACGATATGCTCAACAAATCTAGTAGCTCGAAAGTGTTGAGGTATTCTAGCCACAACATGTAATCAAACTATAGCTTTTATATATGTTTATGTTTGAGTGAGTGAGCATGTGTGTGTGTGTTGTGTGTGTGGAAAGGGCACACAAGTTAGGTGGCACCCAATGGCCAACTTCTACCTTGGGTGTGAAATGCTCCTTTCATTTTGAAAGGAGCAAAGCCTAGAAATAAGAGAGAGCCTTTTGTGTGTTAAAAGGCTCCATTGTGAAGGGTGAGGGACAAACTCCTAGATATACTCTTCTCTTGACAATCTTCTCCTCACACCCCTCTTAGGGACTCTGTTTAGAGGAGGTAGCTCCATTTGTACTCCTCATCTTGTGGCAAGGAAGCAGCACCGTAAGCATCATTGTCCTCAACACCTCTTACAGTTTGTGAGTTCTTTTTGTGATGTTCTTGCTTTCTATTTTATATGTTAGAGTGTTTGTGAGTCCATTCTAATTTTATTTGTTAGATCATTCCTTTCTTTGATAATGAAAGAGTTTTGAACTACATCCCATGGTTTTTCCTCTTCTTTTGGGGGGTTTCCACGTTAAAAATTTGGTGTCTTATTTGTGTTGTTTTACTCTACATCACACTCTTACCTTCTCATCATTCTCAATCTCTTTCTTTCTTTCTTTCCCTCTCCCTCTTTCCCTCATTTCCCTACGGAAAGAACACAGTGGCTCCTTCAACATTTTCAAACTTTGTATAGCTTGGAAATGAAACTAGAATCCAGCCAAGGATTCCCCGGATTGTTTTCAGGGAGTAATACTTCTGTAGCACCTCCATTTGATCTATTTTGATGTGGAAGAGTTCCTCGAACTTATCAACCAAGACCTGACACCCTACTCGGCATACAGCGAGCGGCCTAGCCTTCCAAGGACAACTAAAACTCTATGATTATTAACTGCTCTTGTTTTACTGGAGACAGTCCTTGCATCCTGTGGTTCATGACCTAGATAGACTGGAACTACTCTATGTGCGCCATTGCATTTGGGTGATTAGAGTACTTCGCATATGCGTACGGCAAGCTGTCCCATCCTTACCTAACACACTTGATCGGAGTAAAAGCAAGGACACATGCTCCTATTGGTCTTGTCGGTGGTACCCTTGGTACTATCGGCTGTGCTTATACCATAGTAGGTGGGTTCAATTGAGTTGAGGGAGCAGTACAAGACTCTTCCAAATTCCTGAACAAGGTCCTCAACTTTCCCGTGCCCACCCAGAAATTCTGGGGAATCCTCAGAATTTGCAAGTCCGTTTGCAGAATCCTTGTCTTATGCAATCCTACTGTCGTCTGCTGTGTTAAGTTGCAATTATTCCAGGTTCACCACTTCTTCCATGAGATCCTCAGAATTTCAGCTAAGAATTCCTCGGTTGTCAATAGTCCAACGTTGAACGACCTAGTTAGCTCCTTGGGTAACTCCATGTACCGGCACTTATGCTTGGCTTTTTTGGGACAGCTGGTAGGTGATATGCAGGTTCTTCATCACGTTTCTAGCATGCTCTCATCGCATCTTCGCTCAAGGTGTATGTAATTTAGAAGTTGCTATAACAAACTTCGAAACTCCGTATCTCGGTCTGGTGAACCGCAAAGCACAATTTCCATGGCCACTTGCACATCCAGAAAAAAAGTAGGGTCTTGTGCGATGATCCAAGCTTGCAGTACATTGCAGGTTATTTGATCCAATGAATGTAAAACCCGCCCTTCGAACACTGGTTCGCTGTACTGTAATGCTTGGTTTGCCACCCAGTGGTCCATCACAATACTTAGCCAGGATGCTAGAGCTCGCACCGATGCTCTTGTGATTCTTTTGGTGGGTGGTATGCCTTAGTCACGAGATGACATGCATTTGCTTTTACCTTTCTTTTGAAGATGAACTTCAAGCAAAAAATTTCAAGAACACAAATGGGCAAGTAGACTAAGACTCTCCAAAGGTATGGGAATTATAGAAGCTATAGCTTTTATCACAAGAGAAGACTATATATGACAAATTCTGAGGAGTCGTATAAACATACTACTTCCCAATATTTGCTGAAAATCGCATCAAACTATTGGCTGTGAGCTTTGATGCTCCGTTTACTTCACATCTTGCCACGAGTTTTGTTGTGAACTTGTTCCAAATTTACGTTTTTTTTAATTTGATATTTATCGCCGTTACCACGGATCTGGTGCAACCTTACACTAACATTGACGTGATTGTTAAGATAATGCAAACACGACAATATCATACTTGCTGCACTTTGTATCAAAAGCAAAATTTGAACCCACAATCTCATTTGATGCAATCAAGTGGTCTAACAAATTGGTGAAAAATACACTTATATATATATATATATATATATATGTATCTGGTAAATAAATCTTTATTATAATCTAAAATTTATGGATATACATATAAACACATGTATCTATCAACGTAGAAGTGATCAAGATAGCCATATCTATGCAAATATAATTGAATATATCCATGTATGTATGCATGTCTAATTAGATGATTATGCATGTATCTATGCATATACTAATGAATAAGCAGTCATGTATGAATATAAAGATGCATATCCATCATATATATATATATACATATGCACATGAATAAACATGTATGTATATATATTTATATTTACTTGCATATGTATGTATGTCTACATATAAAAGTGAATATGCAACTGAATATACACATATGCATATTAATATGCATGTGTGCATCCATATATAGACATATATGCACGTATGTATGCATATGTACATATAAGTATGCATGTATATATGCATATACAAGTGTATACAGGGTCACGGGCAGCTTTCATGCAGTTACAATGCATTTATTATGTAGCTACTATGTAGTTACTATGCAGCAATTATAAAATAAACTATGTAAACAAACATGTATGATAATCTGCATATAATACGTGCAAATATTCATGTATGGATACATGTACACATGAGTATGCATCCATCATATATGTTCATATGCACATGAATATGTATTCATGCATGGATATGGACATGAATATGTATGCCAGCATATACATGTGAATATACACATGAATATATATGTTTGCATATACATGTGAACATGCATCAAAGGTGTACATATATATACGAATGTATAGGTATCTATGTATATATCCATGAATATACATGTATGTATGCATATACAAGTGAATACACAAGTCAATACAAGCTAGTTGTTTAACTACCATGGAACTAGTATGCAACAAATACGTATGATACCTGTAAATATATAAGTAAATATAAATGTACGTATGCATCTATAGGTGAATATACATGTAATTATGCATATACACATGAATGTGCATGTATGCATATATATTTAGATAAATATATGTATGTATGCATGTATCTATGCATACACAAGTGAATATACATCAAACATGTACGTATATAGACTAATATGCATGTATCTATGCATATACAAGTGAATATTCATCAAACATGTACATATATAGACAAATATGCATGTATCTATCCAGATACGCATGTGTATTTAGATGTATATGCATGCATATATGTATATAACAGTGAATACACGCTAATACAGGTTACTTTGCAGCTACCATGTAGCTCTATGCGGCCACTATATGGTGATGATGCAACAAATATACCGCTACTATGTAGCAAATATGCATCATACATGTACATATACAGATGAATATACATTTTTGTTTTCCAAAATAATATCCTTCCATTAGTTAGGTCAATTTACACATTACAGATTATCAGACAAACTGTCTGACAAACTAATTCAGTAAATTTTGGTCAGACTATTTCTCATCACTACTTGGACTTTTCTATGTGATTGGAGGTGGAAACAACCATGTTGGAGATGAATATACATTTATATATACATATACAGATGAATATGCATGTATGTATACATATATAGGTGAACATGCATGTATGTATGCATATACAAGTGAATATACAGATGAGTATGCATATATAGGTGAATAGGCATGTATGTATCAATATAAAGGCGAATATGCAGGTATGTATACATTTACCTATGAATATGCATCGACGATCTATCCATATACAGGTGAATATACATACATGTATGTGCAATGCATATACAAATAAATATGCATTTAACTATTCATATACAACTGAATATGCATGTATATACTGATGAAATGTAGGTTTTGCTTAACATAAATATCCGTTTATGTATGAATATATAGATGAATTGAATATGTACAAGAGACAGACATCAATCAAAGCTTGAGATTTGGTTTAGGCACGAATAGTGTGAACCCATTTGGGCTTTGCAACAGCTCCTAAAGTGTTTGGCTACTTGCGCTCGTCAACTATAACTTGCCTCCACACATGGTGATCAAGAAGGGACATGTTCATGTTAACACTCCTCATCCTAGGCAAGTATAAGGTAAACTGAATATAGATGTATACCTCTCACCACTAGTGGATGAGCTGCAATTATTATGCTAAGGGGTTCGCATGGAGGATATGTCAAAGGCGTTGCCTAAACGTTAGTTCTAACTTAGAGCCATTCTAATGTGGACAATGCACCCAGATTTTGGGCAATGTTTAGGTTAGGACTAATACAAAATCGTTCGTTGAACATGCAACAAACGACTTTACGCAACTATTCTAACACAATTTTTATTCATCTCGAAGGTTTATGCATGCCCCAGATATGGGCCTTCACTCCTATCATCGCGACTGTCTCACCTTAGTAGACGAGCCATCTATGAGCATTGCGGCAGATTCCATGCATCCACGTAACATTGTTACCAACCATCAGAAAATGGCGTAGCACCAGTGTACATACTAATAAATCAGTGAAAAGAGATATGGGTGCATGCTAATGGGGAAGTTGTGCCTAGGTATTAAAGTCAAAGTTTATAACATTTGCTATAACGTTGCTGCAATGTTATTGCAACTTTGCCACGAGTTTGCTTTAACGTTGTTGCAACGTATCGCCAATACCCTGAACTTATCTCTTTGTGCAACCTTTCTGTACATATTCCTCCAGTTGCCTTATTGGGAGGACTTGAAAATTAACCAGATCTTATGCACATATTCTAGAATGTCACAATGATGTTCTGGGACCACATGATGGGTATCCAAGACTCATTGGAAATTCAGATGGACTTACAATATTGTGGGAAAATTCGCAGTTCATGGCCGATCCAGGGCATGAATGACCAAGTGACATTACCGAGGGTTCCTTGGACTTTGACAAGATGAGAATGTCAGGATATAAAGGCAGTGATCACCTAGATCAGAACACCCACATGATACATTCGTTGTTTGAAGGAGGCGTTCTCAAAACAAAGACAAAATGGGGTCGAGCAGTCTTGAAGACGCGTAATTGGCAGAAGATGTTACAAGTAAATTAGAATCTTAATTGGTTTATAATAAATTATGGGCATTTCTGGCATAGGTTTTTATTTTCTCATAGACTATCTGTTATATTTCTCATCTACAGTTCAGTCTGTCGATCAGTATATCCAATTGTGTGTTAATACACTTGCCATAATATTTATACAAGCTTTGTGCACTTGGGTGATTTGTCAGTGCCAAGGAGGTGGACCCGACTAGTGTAGAGGCAAGCCACATCGAAGGAATAGAGTCAGTGTGTTTAATAAGTTCTCACAATCAAGTTTGATAGCCACGTGCACTTGCTGGTCCATGTCAGCTAGGATATATGGCAATATGTGGTCTAGTTAAACATGGATGTTTTCCTTAGAGCATTTCATGAAAACGCTAAAGGATTTTGTGAGATAAAATGCACAGTCGGAAAGTAGCCTTAGTGAAAGGTGGTTAATCCAAGAGGGCCGAATATTCATCTTAAAATATTTTCACAAGGCTTGTTAATCATTGCCCCACCCCTTCTCCATCAATCATTCACTATCTAGGATGGACGTGAAAGTACAAGATGGACCCCATCGTTGTTTTTCAAGGGATGGGGCAGGCGGGAGTTTCATTCGAAGTTCATCATCATCTATATCTTGAACACACAAGCTATGAGAGCTTGGTGGGCAGGTACCATGAGCATGCCCACATCCAGCATTAACATGGTCGATGTGCTCCACTTCCATGCCACATCACCGAGTTTCCACAGGCCATCACGCTAGAATGGGTGCATGGGGAGCTGGACAAAGTGCATCAATAACACAAGATGAGTGGGAATATGTACGGGGTTGCAATCTTACGTTATGTTAGACCCTAACCCTAAACCCTAATTTACAACAAATACTTATAATTATATCATTTTTAAAACACGTTTTATTAATATGATATAGTGCACATATTAGAATACAATCTGGTCGGACGACACATATTATCGTACTTAAACCATTGATCGGGACCGGTATACATTCTGTATGAGGGGGAGGATAGATAAGAGCAGGAATTGTAGATTTATCCAAAACATTATTAGCCTAGAATTTTGAAGATTTGACATGCATGTATGTCTTCGAAAGTGGTGGTATGTAATACCAATGGTGTCAAAAAGTATACCTTTGATGCAGCTGACCTGCTATTGTTACGTAAAGCAAGCAAGCCCTTTTCCAATCAAGATTGCACACTGAAAAGTGGTGGTATGTAATACCGATGGTGTCATGCACAAACCCATTTGTTTCACTCCTCTTTGCCAAAAATCGGGCCAATGTAGATATTGCCAACAGACACATATATGTCTGATTAGAAAGATGGAATAGTACTACTACCATTGATAGCAGATCCATTAGATGTTGTTGCTGATACGTGCCGAATTACTGGCGAGAGTGCGCGATTACTCGATATAGATGATGTTGACAATGTTGAAGCTGCAATACTGATATTGATCAAACTGACCAACATCTAGCTAACGGATCCATCAACACTGCTGTATACTTAGATTTATGTATTCAGTTAAGGTCTGAGGACAGGATTGATATCCATGAATATGTTAATCTCTATATGGATATTAATTTGTTGCTTGTAAATAATACTTATGTCAACCAAAACGCATGACAATATTTTCATAATATGTATTCATATTGATTCTATTTTTATAAGATACGTGCTTGCATATAATTAGATAATTCTATGTATGGTCACATCTATGGAGCATCAAAATTGCAACATAGTCGCATCTAAATTGCAGCAAGTTTACAGCAAGAATCATGTCTATTACGTGTCAAACTCACAGTAAAATTGTGTTAGAAAGATTGGCTATATCACTTGACATCTAAAATGAGATCAAATGAGACAATATGGTCTAATCATTCTAAACAATGTGTCTATAGTCATGGCAAATGTATAGGAAAAGGGTTCAACAACGTTGGGGTAAAAATTGCGTCAAAACATGCATCAAATAGAGTTTCTAATCTCGTATCCATACAAGGGTCAATTGTCGCATTAAACATGCTGTAAAAAAGTGTGTTGCAATGGCTGAAAAATCTAGTGTGAAGTTCGCATCTATTATTGCGGTAAACAGTGCACCAAATTAATGGTGATAAGTCGCATGTAAGCTCATCTAAGATGCCGTGGCTAAAGAGGCATCTTAATTTGCATCAACCTAACAATAAAAAATGTGTCAAGTAGTCTAATTAAGTTGCATCAAACGTGCGTCTATAGTCGTTTCTCCAGAAGTGTTTAATCTCACGGTAAACGTAGCATCAAGCTGGCTCAAATTTGTCGCGGCAAAACATGGATCTATGCTCACGTCAAAAAATGCATTTAATCTGGCATCGATATCGGTTAAAATGTGTGTCAAATTGGCTCATGAAAGTTGTGTCAACCACGCATCTAGAGTAAGCATCTATAGGCGCAGTAAAGTTGTAGTAAAAAGTGTGTTTAGCTCATGGCAAATTTGTCACAACGTAAAGTGGTAGTTGCTCCTATAGACGCGATTGCGCCTAAATTTGCACCTACATTTGTGCCTACTATTGTACCAAACAGCATGGCTATGTTGTAGTAAATGTGAACTAAAAACTATTTGAAACATGAATAATAAAAAGTAATATAAAAATAATATAAAATGACAATATCCGGTTTTAAATGTTGTAAAAACACATTTTAAAAGGATATTTTCATTTTATTTATTTTTATATACTTCTTTTGGTTCTTATTTTTGAAAACATAGGTATATTCAAAAGCTTCTTTAGTTTAGAAGCTAATCTAAACTAAATTTCGGCTCCATCATCTAATCTGTAACAGAACCCATACCATCTTTGTTTCTGAAACAAACAAGTGTAGTGTCTCTCAGCATCGGATGCCAAATTGATGAAGTCCTAGATATTGTTCATCTGAAGGTAGTGTGGTGTTTGTTTCGAAGAAGAATAAAAGACTGAATTTCGTCTTATCTACCTGAAGTAGAGCCTTTTATGAGTTTCATCTATTGAATAATTCAAGTGAGTTTCATAAAATATATATGATTGAAGGATTGCAAAGGGAATTCGGAAAAAAATGGCAAACAAAGACAATCCTCAAAGAGAGCTCAGATCTCCTTCAACACTAGCGAGATTGTGCATGGTATATATCATCATTTGTATATGTTATGAGAAATATAATTTCTAGAGCAAATAATTGCATTATTTGTTAAACGCTAAAGTGTTTTAATCTTGTGTGTTAAAATGTTTTAGGGAATTAAACCCTAAAAATCATAGTGTTCACCATGAGACTTCCCTGCCCATCTCCCCAAATTTGTTACATAAACTATATGGAAATAGGATATCAACAAATTTACAGTTTGAGTTTCTTATGATTATCAACCCTAACCTTTTTACTAAACATTTTGATAATCCTTTTCACTTCATAGTGTCCCCTTTAAGATATATCCAGAAATGATCAATTTCCTCCATTAGCTAGGTCCCATACCATTGGTAATTATCTGATATATACCTTAGATCTTGACAGGTTCATATGAATTTACAGAGACAACATAGCCTCAAAAACTAGTTTTCACAGCTACTCAAGATGCTTGAAAGGAGGTAACTAGTCCCCTTTATATAGGTCAAATGCTCGAAGCTCTTTGACCATTGTGTGACCATATGAGTTTTTTGGTGTCCTAGAATAATTAGTTTCTCACTCATCTTACCATTAAACCATTCAAAATAGTTTTATTAATTGGTTCCTAAGGTTATATCCATAACATATTCTCCTGTTTCAAAACATTGTACTCTTGCAATGACACATAAAAATTAGGAAAGTAAGTTTTTAAATTATATCTCTCCCAAGTGGCATCACAATTATTCATTGATCCAAGCATTTAATTTTTTATTCTCGAATTTGTTTAGATCTCAAATTTTTAGTTCGAAAGTCAGAATGTTTTTTGGTCAATAATGCTTAGAGGCTAAATCCTCATTAATCAATAATCTTTAATGATCACCATATTATCATGAAAACTAAGAATTTCTTTCAAACATCTAACATGGAACACTAAACGGAAAATTCACCTTTGATGCATTGATTGGAAAATTCGCTCCTCTTGAAGGAGGAATTTCCCTTCAAACTCGAAGCTTCTCCTTTTTCTCTTTGGTGAAGACATTGACATATTGTCTTTGGATCCCTTAAGCTTGGATCGTTAACAACTTCATTTTTTGCTAGCTATCTTTTGGTAATGGAACCACAACTGATTTGATCTTTCTATCCAGCCTTTTACATTTTTTGTTAAGTTCAGCTAGCTCCATAAAAATACCTCGTTGATATTCATTAATGACAATGTACATGTTGATGGAGTTGACCAAAATCATATGTTGATCGAATGGATAGCTGAAGTTCACGAATTCTTTGATTTCGCCGATGGTTTTGCCAAATGTGGCTTCCTCCATGATACATGTTAAGCTTTCATCTTCCTCTATTATACCTTGTTCTTTCACCATATTCTCAAAGTCTTATATGAGATAATCGTCTTTCTTGTTGAGTGGTGTTAATTTACATGGGTCACTAGGCGTGATGCATGTTGCTTCACTTGCTTGTGGGGACATATGATTATTTGGACTATTTGTGCCCCACATCTCAATAGTCCGCTCTAAAAATCTGAGGGTTCACCTCCAAGGCTATCTTTGTTCCTCTCATGATTGGCTTACACCAAGAATTGAATACTTAGAACCATTCACTTAACTCACGAGAATACTGCTCCATTATCAAACACCTTGTTCTCTAGTATGTATGTAACCTGTATTGTTATTTAATACAAGCCATTTTCAACCTATATTGTTACATAATGCAAGCCATTTTCTAACCTATATTGTTACGTAATGCAAGTCATTTTCTAACCTATATTGTCACGTAATGCAAGCCGTTTTCTAACCTATACTTTATAATCAAAATTAGTGGTATGTAATAACGATGGCGCCATGTACAAAGCCACTTTTCCACTCCATGTTGCCAGAAGTTCTAATATGGGTTTAGGGTTCTAACAATACAAGCTAGGGCAAGTCAAATTGAAGATCCACTGTTCATATGGGCAAATTCTAATATGTCAGAACAAATGCATCTATGCTTCCTATAGCCACGAATGTGCCACAATATTTCCAAACATGTATGTGAGAAAGTATCAGCCTAATTTCACAGCATGATACAAATATACATGTTCAAAGTGCCGACTACTTGCAAAACATATATTAATTTCATGGTACCCAACTGAGGCCAACAAACGTCACACTGATCCTCTACTTCCCTAATCATAGTTGACATAAATGTGATCCTATTTGGCGGCATACCCTATCTGTGCTTGTCATCTTTAACTTCTCATTGATCATATTAGTCGTTGACTTCCTTAAATGACCTGATTTTGTTAAGGTAAAAGCATAAATAGTAATATCGACTTCCTCCAAATTGAGGGTGATTATCCTTTGGACATTTTTCTTTTTCCATTAAGCTCCTTTCTCAAATGTATTTTCCAGAAAAAACATTCTGAGAAATAGTGTGATACCAATGAACTTTTACTGATAAACGCGTATTATCACCTTCACTTTTTGATACATTTGAAACCTTAGCTATCCAAAATGGATGACCCAATTTATTATCCTCTCCCAACGTTTCGATTAACATGCCAACCTCTATTTCCTGCAAATTTCCCCGCCACCTTCCATCGGCCTCATTTGACATTTTTTGTCCAACATAAATATCCCTTTGATTAGGCCTAATTAATTTAGCAAGCTTATCCGAAAAGGTGTTGTCATGATCATGGACATGCAATGCTCAAACCCTCAACCTTAACATTTATCTTATATCATCTTATCCATTGAACCACACAATGGACGAGGGAGAGGACTCAGAAAATGACTCGAGCAATACGGACCAAGAAGGTGAGCAAGACCTCTTGATCAAAGATACAAAAGCCTCTATGGAAGACCAAGATGGTGAATAAGTCTGGCACATACTGTAGGATGTGTGGGTTTGGAGGGAGTGAGTGTCCTCAAGTAGAAGGGTCATAGTGTGCGGGCAAAGAAAAAAGTAATCTGTCACAAATGAAGATCGATGAAGAAAATAAAATAATATAAAAGAAGCAGTTACCACAGTGGATAAAATTTATGCTTTTAAAAGCAAAGGTTTGAAGTTCGATTGCCTCTCAGATTTTCTTTACATACTTTTTTTTTTCTCTCTTCTTCTTACTTTTTTTTTTTACTTTATTTCAAGCTATTTTTTCGTTGTTTTTTTTCTGTGGCGACCTACTCCACTGTCTATAAAAGGAGTGACAGACGTTGTCTTGTTCTGTCCATTGTTCCGCCCAAGCACGGCTGCAAGTCGTCATGACTTGGACGGCGGGTGTGAGTTGACGCCTCCCCTTGAGGTAGGTGTGGGAAATCCACTAAATAGTGCCCAGCTTGGCAATATCGAAAACAGAAGGGTTCCTTGTTGTATTTCTTGTCCCATCGATGATTTCCATAGGTCCATGGGACCTGTCTTCGACCACCACACGTCCTATTGTTTTTGCAGGGTTCGCACTGATTCTGGACCAGTTCAACAGTTTGCGTTCTTTTGTGCAAGAACATTGTACACACTCATCGCCATTGTATGCATTTGTCCTTGGCAGTGTATAATCCACATTGGAATGTCCAAACTGTAACCAAATCATGCATTGTATGGCCTATTGGAAAGCCTTCTCTTCAGCTTTTGGGAGTGGGGCAAGAGTTCGAAATTGGGACTGGTTGAGGTCCAGCTGCTGATGGTCGAGGTTCAACGCCCTGTTGAAAACCTCTGTCAAAGGCATGGTCGAGAAGTCCAATAATGGAAGGATGATCTGAGCAAATCCGTCAACGCCTTCAAAAACGGTTGTTCTGCATGTTCTCTAGTGGAGCCATTTCCATCAAGCCTTGCATTGCGTGAAAACGCAGAAAGAATTCCACTACGGATTCCCCCGGTTGTTGTTGTAGTGAATATTGCTTCAACACTTCCATTGGAGTCGAGCTTGACCTGAAATAGTTCCTTGAACCTGACCATTAGTTCTTGGACCATGTTGAAGGTTCCTATGTCTTATTAGGTGTATTGTATTGCGTAGGGCTCCAAGGACAACTCAAACTCTACGATCATTGATTGTTCCCATTCTGTCAGGGACAATCATTGCATTCCTGTTGGATTGTTCAGTGGTACCCCTAGTACGATCAGTTATGTGCTAACCGAATTTCTGTGTCGATTAAGAAGTTCAAGGGATTCTCCATTCGGACTATCTAGGGTCACAACTCCTTCCGTGTAATCCTCAGATCTGTACGATGAGGCCCCCTTAGTCGTACTATGGCCATGAATTCGAGGCATTGCTAACATTCAAGCTAGTTCATTATAACAGCACCTTTCCACGGCTATCCGATTACGACTAGCAGCTGGTACGGATGCTATACTTCGCATCTGTAGCACATCCTTTGAGACTAGAAAGTCCTCGGTCGGAGTGGTCAATTCATTGTCCTCCAAGTTGCTACATAGACCCGAAATGAGGTCGAACGACTCGCAAAGTCATCGTCGTCCCTATCGTTTAGGGTCAATGCATCCGAAGCTGTACCACCAGGATTATGGCGAGGCTTGTTACCTATGGATCGGTCCGCTAATCTGCACAAAATGTTTTCCTCGGCCATTCATGCATCGATTGAGAATGTCAGGAACTAGGAGATAATCCTTGCAGATCATCGCAAGGCATTTGTTCCAGCGAATGTGACTCTGACCCTTCGAATACTTGTTCATTAGGACAATTGGTCTCTTATAGTCTGGTTCATTGCACTATTAGTAAGGGATGCAATAGCATGCGCCAAGGATCATGTGCATCTTCTCGAAGAAAGTATCCAATCTTCACGAGACAACATCCATCCCCTATTCTCCTTCTTGAAATGAAATTCAAGACATCATTGTCACCAAAAGTGTTGAACCCTTTAGATCGCAAAACCAACACTATGGAACATTGGATGGAACAGAAGATCAGTCGTACACAGAATGTAAAGACTTGTATAGAAGACAAGATTGCAAGCTTACATGAAGACACTTGATTGCGCAAAGTAATTAGATTACTCTTGGATTTACAAATTCTCGACCCTTATACAAGTAGCTTTCATGTCCCTTCGTTTCTTTCACAAATCGTTTTGTTAGTTATAATTGCATTGTTATGCATTTACTATGCACCGAATTATGCTTGCAATTCATAATAGTATGGGTTATTACGAATTCGAGTTGTACTACCCAACTCCGTACTATTACAATCCTATAGCTTGTCGTACTATTACGAATTACTTTGTAATTACTTTGCCCTAAATGTGCATGAGTGCAATCAACTCGTCTTCAAAGTTAGACTTTGCTTCTTAATTGGCCTCTTCTGAAGGCACTGTTGATGTTGGGATGCACAGATAATCATAAGCCATTTTGTACATCCGAGGAAAATTACACCTTCTTCAAATCTATATTTAAAAAGCATTAAAATAAATTTTAAAATAAATAACACAATTTAAATATTAACGAAAAATATAGACCCTAAACCCTAAACCTGTTATTACTCCACAAAACTAATGGGTTTGTATTATCAATCTTTGCTTGAGAGAACTTTAAGAAATCATCGATTTCAGAACATGTAATGATTGTTTCACGAGAGCTCTCACTATTATTAAAGCCTTCCCAAAAGTCTGCATCAACTGAATTATTTTCTTGGTGTAATTCATCAACATTAGAGCTCACAACATCAACATGATAATTTTCTTCCAATACAGTTTTAACTAATTCAATCTCAGCATTCGCCTCAATAGTATTCTTATATTATGGAACTCTAGGAAAGTTGAACATTAAACGTTCAATATAGATAAACAGTGAACCCTAAACTACTCATACAATGAAAAGTAAAAATAATTTAGTTGAATAAACATATTTTGGGCAAAGAAAAGTTCCGATTCGAGATAGTGTTGATTTCAAAGATCTTGATATTTGATTAAGTATAGTAAAAACCTCTCACTAGATTCATGCTAAACTTGAGAAGCAGTCTTACTCCTACCAAACTAATTAGATCCTACATTGAGAAATTTGACCAAGTACTTATTACAATGGTTGAAAAACCAATTGTATGTTTGAGAAACTACTTACAGGGTTGGATACTTAGAACCACTCCAAAATTACAAACAATGGCAGATATAAGTACCATTGTTACCATTCCTTATATATGATTCCAATCTTCCATGGTAACCTAATGGCAGAATCAGTTATGGTGCAAGTCAAAACATTCCTTAGCTTCAGAGATTGTTGATACATCACTAAGGTGGAGTTCCATCTGGTAACAACATCGATACAGGGTGGTTCTTACTCAAGCCCCTCAAACATTGATATAGAATATTTCCTAAATATAGCTCTACGAACTTTACTTGTACGTATAGCTACTAAAATATTTTGTAACTTCATACTAAAAAGTGATATAACCTCTAAAGCAGACTTAACACCAAGTTGAAATTTATGGATCATAAAATTTAACATATGAGATGAATGTAAAATATCTATTCCATGGCATTCCCATAACAATCCATCTACCATTACCATCACTAGCACCATCATTAGTTGTGGACAAAAAACGATAAGAAATGACAAAAGATTACAAACGAGTAAATAAAGCTAGTAAATAAAGCTTCACCATATCTCTTACCAACTCGAGTAATTCCAAGAAATGCATATAGAAATTCAAGTAACATAGACTTGGCCAAGCTTTGTAGTAGAAATAATACAACTCCATGTATAGTCATAGGATAAAATCCCTTTTAAACTACTATTAGACCACCTATGAAATGTAATTGCAAAACGAGAAGTTTGTAAACTAATGAGTAAACTTACGGACAAACTAAAATTGTAATATTGAACTTTTTACTATACGAGCTGATTTACCTTGATAATCAGAAAGTGAAAATTGTTGGTTGCTTTCTACTCGTCCGTGACATACATGATCTTCTAAGCTAAATACAAACTCCACTCGTAGAATGATGAGTGTCAAAACTGTCCCCCCAATCTGAATTTCAATAAGCTGTTCAGTTAAAATAACCTCTGTTATAAAAATGAAGAGCATATTTGGGTGTAACTTTTAACTAGCTAAAGATATACATGGATTATGCATGTTCCTGCTCACTAGAAAATTTTCATATTGTATATTTTCTTGGGTATTGCAAAAATAAATTATTCCATTAGCCTGCGAATGCAATTATATCACCAAATTTGTTCATAACCTTATTTGTGGATAGTTTCAGGCTTGTTTCTATAGGTGTCACTATTTTTTTATACTTGTTCATATTGAACCTATGAAGTAAATTTACGACATATTAGATGGGGACATGACAATGATGTTCTTTTTTGTATGAAATTGAATATATAGATAATAATGCAATAATCCCATATCTAACATAGTTGTTATGGGCATAACATTACGAACCAATGTATAAGGCTAATTTGAATGGTTTAAGGTAGGATAAGTGGAAAACTGGTTATCCTAGGATTGAGTCAAACCCATATGGTCACTAGACCAGTGTGAACACATCTAGTGGTCAGGGAGCCCTTGAAGTTTGACCTATCTATATAAAGGGGACTAGCTAGCTCCTTTAGTACGGCATCCTGAGTGCTGTGAAGACTCTCTGGT
>JBBBWG010015846.1:0-16460 GCA_037176905.1 Azolla pinnata
CCATGACATGTCATGTGCATGGTCCATGCTTACATGCATGTGATGAAATGTATGTCATGTGACTTGTCCATGACAGTTATAAAGCATGCCCCCATGTGGTGATTGGTTGAGATCTACATATTATAAGTCCCTAAATAAGAATGCTTACCTTAGGCATAGGAGGTTCTTGCCTGAGGATCATCCCTTATAGATGAAATCCCAAGCTCATCATTTCGATGGCAAAAGAGAACAAGCAAAAACCCCCATACATCAAAGTCCACAAGACCGGTGTAGGAAATGGACTATTGGACCCTTGATTGATATAGATGCAGATAATGTAAGTGATAGTGATGATGAACGACGCAATCATGCATCTAACAAAAGAGGGATGGAACCAAATATGTCTATATTGTTCACGTTAGAGTATTGGCCACACCTAAGAATTTGTCATTTGTTAGATCCTATACATATATATTTAAAAACGTAGGACACTCACTTTGGAAACATCTGATAGGCTTAAAAGACACTCATGCATCAAGAGTATGCTAGTGGAGTATATAACTCGAAGCCACACCTTTGGCGTGGAGAGAATAGCATAATAAGAAACATCGAGCACCCTAAGGCACCTTGGGTTTTGACCCTTGAAGAAATATCTATCCTTAATATTAGAGTAAGATCGATTAGAATACCTACAGGGCATGGTGCATCCTTACGTAATATTTTTACGATGGACAACACAGCACTATCAGGCCTAAAAACTCATGATTGGCATAACTTCCTCAAGGTAATTTAATTAATTCTTCATTTATTAATATGTGTTTTATGTTATTTTCTATATTGATATGAAAACTTCTAACACAACAATATTTTCTTTATAGCATGTTTTGCTAATTGTCATTGATGGTTGCTTGACATAAGTAATCCCTGACATTATATATCGACTAGGTTCATTGGCCAGGTGGATTTCGTCAAAGGAGATACATCTAAGTGAAATACAACAACGCAAAAGGGAAAATATTGAGCTTGTGTGTTTAAGGGAAAACAAACTCCCAATATCATTTTTTGATATTCAAGTACATCTTCTAATTCATCTTGTTGAAGAAATTGAAATTGCAGATGTGGTTAACACATGATAGATGTTTTGGGTGAGAGATTTATGTGTGTGTTGAAGCGATTTGTTCGTCAAAGAGCAAGACCTGAAGGATCTATAGCAGAAGGATGGCTACACCATGAGTGCATGTACGACTCTCTGAGTATTTGCCAAGAGCACATGAAGAAGCACCTCTCAGTTGGAAGCATGATGAGTCAATTACAATGACAGGGGAAGTTCTTTGTGGAAAGGGAACCCCGATTCGACTTTCACATAAAGAGAAAGAAATGTGACCACATTCATTGTGAACAATTCACATTGCATGACCATGTTTTTGGATAGGTCAATTTTACAGGTGAGGCAAGGGGCCGGCGAAGTGGAAAAGCTACAAAACTACCGACACTTCTTGAATGGATACGAGACAGATTAAAACAAGCTCAACAAAATAAGGAACAAGTTACAAGAGAACAACTAGAGCTTGGTATTGGTTGCGATGGAATGATATGATCTATAAACTTGAATGTATAATAAATAACTAGATCTATTAGCTTTAAAATGACCATGTCTATATTATGTTTCCTTTTTAATTTAGGTGCAAGCTTATAGTACTATGTGGGCCTATGGGCAACATCTACGTATCCAAAAGCTAGATGACTTGTGGACTACACAAGATTCATGTGCAGTAGCATCTTTTCAGCAACAATCACGCGCGCAAGTACTAAGGATACAAACATGATTGAAGATGAATTGGGGTATACAGGTGTTATACCAACAATTTATGAAGTGAACTTTCGCGTATTTAAATAGGTATTTTTTTCGAAGCCACTTACGAGTGCTTTCATTTAAATTAAGGGTTATAACTAATTCCTATAAATTTGATGCTACATGTAATTATAAAAGTTGATTGGTTCCGAGCAAAGTATAAAGGCTCTCTCATGTGATAATGAGACGAGAGCTCTCAGAGTTTTGGTCAGTAGATTCAACGAAGTTATTACGTGCATCTAAGGAACCATATATTTTGCCTATGCATGTTCAACAAGCTTTCTTTTACAAAAATCCGAATTCATCAGAGAGCTCATGGTGGCAAATTATTTATATTAACCCTCGAGGAAGGCTAATATTTGACTCAAGTACTGAAACCCTAAACTCTTGCCATGTAGATAGTGATGGTAATTCAGACACCCTAAGGTGTAGCATGATTGCGGTAAATAAGTCATTGGCTAGCGTTAACAAAGAGATTGAAGACCAGGAGGACAAAGATGAAGATCTAATTGAAACAGAAAGTGTGGAATCTGGGGACAGTTCAGAGTTTGAGTTATAACTAGTAATTCCTCTTGATGTTACCGAGGAAGAGCACCAAGAATTAAGGGAGGATATTGAAGATTCTAATATGTATATTGATAGATAAAATGGAGATTCAACCTAAACCGACATTTGGAGGTGTAGGTGAGAGCAGTAGATAAAAAAAGGTAATAGACCGATATTTCAACTCGTATTTCCTAGATTCCTAAGGTTTGTTGATGTTCTAACACTATGGGGGGGTGGGCAGGAGAGTCTCATGCTGAACATAAAAACGTTTAGGGTTCGATTCCCTTAAGACTGAATCAAGGGGATTATCAGATGAACAACACAAATAAAATAAAAGTCCTAAGTTAGTAAAAAAAATTTAAATTATACAACGATCTCGATTAATACCGAGCACAATCCCATTTATGAAGGAGACTTCAAATCTCTTTCATAATTGGTTTTATTTGCCATCCTGTTCCAAACTTCCTTTGCAAGGCCTTGATGAAAAACTTCTTATGTGTCTCATCGTGATCCCTAAAAATACACCATATAAACATTTAGACATTGAAAATTCGCGATGAAAATTTAAGCTTAACTTTAATTTAACGTACGTCCAAGGAGTCCTCACATTTGGTAAATGACTCCACTAAGTCTTTCAACCTCCTCTTGAATAATGTCCCTCTTCCAAAGAAAACTATGTCGAGGTTCTTGTCGATCTCACAAGTGATGCCGAGAGACCCTACGCATGTTTGGGAGGAAGTTTCAGGTGTTGGTGGCTGATCTGCTTCAGGAGCTGAAGTAGGTAAACTCCTCACACAAGATCGCCTGGACCTATCAAAATAAGATTGAATACATAATACATGAATTCTTATACAAGTAAAACAACTAGGTTCAATATCTAATACCTGTTGTAGTAGCTAAGTGGCTACTCGAACCAGCAACATCATCTCCAATCCTGGCCAAATGCTTAAATCTAATTTATATTTTAAACCTATTACCTTAAATTATTGATTATAAAAGTATTTAAACCTAGATGCTCGTGAGCTAGGGGTGTGGTGTGCGGTCAGTTCTGGTGCACCGACCGATGTAGCAACTGGTGAGTCAATTACTATACCACTAGAGGTTGCAGCTTGTACATCATCTCCGGTGGCAATAGGCCATGGGCAGGTATTGCCGGCTACTGCAACAGGCTTGATAACTCCCGTACTTGTGCACGGTGGAGTAGACTTCTGGGTAAATCTTTGCATGTGAAGATAATTTTGAGTAATAACATAATTTGAAGCTCCTCTACTGATAACATCTTCAAAATCTCCATTTGCTCACCACTTCTCGTTAGAGAGACTTAAATCTTTGTAGATATCTCGAGCCGTGAGAAGCAAGCCTAGGATGGTAGTTGGCAGACTTTCAAGCCATTTATCCATGCTGAGTGAAAGAAAATAAGGAATAAAATTAAGAATATGCAAACCTACGAATAAGAAACAATCAATTAATTAATCATAGCTTTTGTGTGGCTCTAGAGGGTGTGGAATTCACCTGTTTATACATACATACATGCATATTCATCTAAATATTTATTTTTTCATCCATATTTATGTTTGTATGCATAGATATATGCATATTTGTCTAATATTTATATGTTTGATGTATATTAACTTGTAAATGGGCAGCAGATACAAGCATAGTCACTCGTATATTGAAGCCTACATGCAAATTCATCTGTATAGTCATGCAAACATGCATATTCACCTATAATGTATATGTTTTCTTTATATTCGGTTGTATATGCATACATACGTATATATACACATAAATATTAATATATTCATGTATATATACACATGTATATTTAGATGTATACACGCATATTGGTCTATATATGGATAGATAATTGGATATTAATCATTTTATATCAGATTAACTAAATATCTTATATTATTGTATGTTGGATTTATTCGGTAAAGCATTTGATTGTTTCAAATCTTACTTGAGACACAATGTGGAGCAAGCACGCGACAAAATTTTATGTTTACTGCACATTTTACCATGATGGTACTACAACATTTTATCTTTGTAGCATAGCTGCGATGTTTGTTGCAATATAGCTGCAAATTAACTTATATTACTATGTATTCACCTATATATGCATACATAGATGCATATTCATCTAAATATTCATTTTTTAATGCATATTTGTGTGTGTATACATAGATATATGTAGATTCGTCTATATATGTATATGTTTGACGTAGATTAACCTGTAAATGGTAAGATACAGGCACATTCACCTGTATATTGAAACATACATGCAAATTTAGTTGTATATCTATAAATACATGAATATTCATCTATATATGCACATGTCTGATTCATATTCACTTTTTTATGCATACATAAATAGGCATAAATATTCATATATTAATGTATATCTACATGTGTATGCAGATTTCTGTGTATATTTAGATATATTCACGCATATTGATTTGTATATGAATAGATGTATAGATTTCAACCATTGTAAATAATAATAATAAAGATATATATATTTACCAGGTATATTATAGAAGTGTTTGTTAGCCCAATTGGGTAGATGACTTGATTGTGTGAAATGAGGTCATTGCTTCAAATCTTGCCAAAGTGTTATAAATAGTCACGACAAATTTGACACGATTTTGAAAGAAAAAAAACCCAATACCTCATAGTGAAAATTTGCAATTGATTGTGATAATCATCTATTTTAACCACATTAAGAGTGACAACAACGGTTGGCATCGATATACCCCATGACAAGTTTCAACTCCAACCATGCCAACTAATAGTGCTATTCCTATGCAGATTGGATGGACAATCTAGATGATGTGGTCCTCTATTAGATGTCGAGAAGGATCACCAACGATGAGCAAATCTTTGCTTATATTGTGTATCACCAGATCACATGGTGCGCAACTGCCCGAATCGTTCACAAGCTTGGATTAACATTAATCAAGTGATCGAAAATCATGATTCATTACTAGAGCTAATAAATCCCATCATCCTGGGTCTTTCGTGGCTTGAGTTACATAACCCACCTATCGACTGGAACACACATAGCGAGCAACCACGACCAACTCCAATGAATTTTACACACCATAAAGTGAAGTCATCTTTTTGTGAAACGTCACTAACGTTTTCTTAATTCAAGTCAATATTTCCTCCTTGAAAAAGTTCATTAAAGGCGTAAAAGTTAGAGGCTTTGAGAGTCTACATTGTTGAAAATCTTGCTCATGGCTTCATAAAAAATTCTAAATCCCCAACAGGTGCCTGTATTATCTTGTCTCAAACAAAGATACTCTTAGATTGGTCACGGTTGATTTTCGTGATCTCAATAAAATTACTATTTCTAATAACTGTCCATTGCCCTTAGTTTCTGAGCTTCTTCATTATTTGGGTGGTGCTCGAGTGTTTACGAAACTAGATTTAAGAGGGGCTTATAATTTAATCAGGATTGTTGTCCAGAGATTGTACGGTAGTCTATGAGAGTATATAGTCTAATCGTTTTGCGATGTCAGGTGTATGTATATGCACCTAGTGTTACGTACGTGTGTGCGTGTTGGTGTCTAGTGTCTTAGAGAGGGTGTGTGAAAAGATTGAAGGGTATGTTCCTCTTCACATCTTATTGTAATGGGCAAGAGATGTAATTATAAAAACCCCATAAGGGTGGAATGAAAAGGCATGAGTAGGTGCTCTCTCTCTTTCTCTCTCTCTCTCTCTCTCTCTCTCTCTCTCTCTCTCTCTCTCTCTCTCTCTCTCTCTCTCTGTCTCCCTCTCTCTCTCTCTCTCTCTCTTGAACAACCTCTCATGTTCAACCCCCTCGGGCAGGGGGTGGAGCCACTCTAAGCTCTACCCCTCACCCCACAACAAGGATACGTCTGGGGATGAGTGGAAGATAACATTTCAAATACATTATGACCACTTTGAGTATGTTGTTATGCCCTTTGGATTAACAAATGCTCCTACTGTGTTCCAACATATAGCCAATAATGTTGTCGTGAGTTTTTAGATATTTTTGTAATTATATATCTTGATGATATCTTAGTATTTTCTAAAACACTTGAAGACCATCGTATTCATGTGTGACAAGTCTCAGAGAAGCTACGTATGCATGGTTTGTATGCTAAGTTGGAGAAGTGTTCATTCCACGAAGACACTGTAGAAATTTTGGGCTATGTTATTTCACCATCTGGCATCTCCATGGATCCATTCAAAGTAAAGACAATTGTTGAATGGAAGCAGTTTACGAATGTCAAAGATGTTCGAAGTTTTCTTGGGTTTTTACCGAAGTTTTATTAAAAACTACTCTTAGGTGGACCTTTCTCTCACGAAACTCACTAAAAGGGATCGTGCATTTGTGTGGACTAGTTCACCAAGCCAAGCTTTTATTGTTCTTAAGAGAACTTTCACTTTATCTCTAATACTTGTTCATCCTAATCAAGAAAAACCATTCTTCATTGAGGTAAATGCATTGGACTTTGCTCCTGGCAGTGCTTTATACCAACAAGGGGATGATGGAGAATTTCATCCCCTATTGATTTCAATTCAAGAAAATTTGTTGCAAAAATAAATTATGAGATTCATGACAAGGAACACTGAGCGATTGTCGATTCTTTTGAGAGTGGCGTCGGTTTTTAGAAGGTACACAACTTATTATAACAATTTTTAATGACCACAAGAATCTTCGATATTTCTAAGAAGCATGTGTTTTAAATTGACGCCAATTACGTTGGTCTGTTTTCCTAAGTCAGTTCAACTTCATCGTTAAATATTGGACTAGTTCCTTCCAAGGACAATTTGATGCTCTCTTGCAACGATCTTACTTTATTCCCAAAGGTGGAGATCCAAAATATGACAATTAGAAACAAGTGCTTCAGGGTCCAGATCGTCTTCGCCACCTAGTTTCAACTACCATTTTCTAAGCTCCTATTGACTCATCACTAATTGCGAAAGTTCGTTATTCGCTACTACCTGACTCTATGGGACAAGATATCATTAATCAAATGAATAGTGTACCATCTTTCGCTCCAACCTCACCCTCATTCCAACATGCAGTAGACCATGTAGAGTTTTATATTCATGATGGTTTGTTGTATCGTGGGGGCTTATTCTATATCCTTAATGGCGCAACACGATTACAAGTACTTGAAACTTGTCATGATAGCCATCTTGCGGATCATTTTGGTCTCTCCAAAACTATGAAGCTCATCACCCATACTTTTGATGGCCACAAATTCGCAATGTTATACACAACTTATTAAAAGTTGTGACACTTGTTGTTGGTCCAAACCTCCACATCATCTTCCTTATGGAAACTACAACCTTTACCAATTCCTAATGCACCATGGCAATCCATGAGCATGGATTTTATTATTGATCTACCGCCATCTTCTGGTTATAATGTTATTCATGTTGTTGTTGATCGTTTCACTAAGATGACTTTTTTTAGCTTGCAGAGAGGAGTTTTCAAGTGAGGATATTGCTGAACTACTCTTTCAAGAGGTTTTTCGCCATCATGGGCTCCCATAACAAATCATTCGTGATCGAGGTCCATTGTTTATAGCAAAATTCTGGAAATGACTCTTTGAGCTTCTACAGGTCACATGTTCACTATCGTCAGCTCATCATCCACAAATGGATGGTCAATCGGAGTGTACCATTCAAACACTTGAACAATATCTTTGGTGTTTAATCAATTATCATCTTGTGATTGGTTCACACAATTATCACTCGCACAGTTGACGTATAATAACTCTATCCATACTTCTTTAGGGTTCTCTCCATTTTATGAGCTAACAAGCTATCATTCTCATTGGAATTTTCTTGCTCCTAGTCCTTCGTCAGAAGTCCCAATTGCTAATGCTCGTATTCAACTACAAGATATCCATTCTGAACTTCTACACCATCTTGGTCGACCACAAGAGCAACAAAAAGTTGTTGGTGATTGTCATCACTCTGTTCCACCTTCCTTTGAAGTTTGTGATTAAGTTTGGCTCCTTTGACGACATGTTCGTATTTATGACCATGTGAGAAACTTGACTACCAATGTCTTGGTACCTTTCTAGTTTTGTAAATATTGGTGAAGTCGTATACCGCCTTACTTTGCCATCAACTCTTCGCTAAATCCAGTTTTTCATGTCCTTCTTCTTGAACCATATACTTCTTCTACAATGCCTAATTGTGATGTTCCTCCTCCCATTACTATTGATGACCACCCATAGTATAAAGTGGTTGCAATTCTTCATTCTGAGAACTTTCTTTGAAGGAAGCTTTTATTATGTTGTTGATTGGGTTGGGTATTCTCTGAAGTGAACGATCCTAGGAGCCAGCTGCTCATCTTCTACATGCTCAAGATAAAGTGCAAAAGTCCCATGAACGATGTCCCAACAAACCACATCCTCACTAAAACTAACTTGTCATTAAAGTAGAGGGTGGTGTGATGATTAACTATCATCACACAAGAGATTCGAACTCATGACCTTTGACCTTTGAGGAGATTCAACCAAACTCTTGAGCCATTGTGAGAATATGATATAATATAAGCTTTATACTAATATCATATGTATGCATGATGTTAATTTGACACTTCGCATTTATATAAGAATACATCCCTCAATGGTAGATCCATCTCGGTTTAACACTAGTCTTGGGCCCCATCATGTAATCCTGTTTGCTTGTCATTATAATACAAGAGAGCTTTTTCCCTATAATATATCGCTTGTGTTTTCGTAGTAGGGTCTTGACATGATTGAGGTCAGATAAGTCAAAGCATCTTTAATATTAAGGATACAAATTAATATGTAACTTGTAATGACATGCAGGAATATGATAGTGGATTTGTTTTATAGGTCATATAGAAAGCCCAAAGGTGTACACAAGTATTTCACGCCATTATAAAACCCCCAGCTAAAAATGTGAAAGTAATTTGCTAATAGTTTATTCATGCTATGCAAAGCAATTCAGTCGGATTGACAAGAATAAAGTTAGAATTTCATCAATCTTCAAATTCTCTTGAAGTTATGAAATTTGATGGTTATGAAAATTCATCCAAATTTTGATGGTTATGAAATTTTTTAATTTTCATAAATGATAAGATTTGATTAGTAAACTACATTGACCTTCAATACTTAATATATAATGACCTTGATCACTATATATTAAGACATCACTTATGGAAAAATATATATGCGTAATTGTTTTCAGTGATATGTTGAGAAATATAAGAAAAAAAACGTAATAATTGCACAATTTTATATTACAAAACGAATCTAATACAATGAGGTTATACAGTTGAACCCACAAAATTGGCCAATAATATCTTAGTCTTCGCTATTAGAACCACTTATAAACATATTTGAGCTTTCATCCTCTTCTGAACTATTTATTAGAGCATCGTCCTCATCCAAATGTAATCCAACACTTGCAGGACTATGAGTTGAGGATATTGTTTGGCGGCAGATCTTATCCGTCATATACATGTGAATACACATTAATGCATGAATATTTATCATGTGTATATGTACAGATATATGCATATATATACATGTGAATATGCTTGTATGTGACCGTTTACAAATGAATATGCATCAAACTGCATGTACACATATCAACGGATACGCGCATATCTATACACATAAATATGCATGTATGCATGTATATTTAGATGAATATGCATGTATGTATGCATATACAAATAAATACAAGCTAATATAGGCTAATGTGTAGCCACCATGGAACTACCATGCATCAAACGTGCAGTATGGTTTAGGGTTTAGGGTTTATCATCTACATTGCAGTAACAAGTGCGTATGTTACAACAAATGTCACAGGGAAAATTTAAACCTGCAACCTCATTTGACACAATCAAGTGGTCTAGTCAATTGGTGAAACATATAATTATATAATATATAGATAATAAATATATCTTTATTATGATCCAAAATGTTTTATATCCATGTATCTCCCAATTACAGATCAATACATGTATATACATGTACATATAAATATATACGTAAAGATGTACATACAGGTGTATATGCTTGTATTGACCGTTTTTAGGTCAATATGCACATAAATTATGCATGTATAGGCCACTATAGGCTTAATGTGCAGCTACTATGCAATATGGTCATGTCTATGTTGCAAAAAAGTTATAATTTTACTGCACGACCATAGTACATAGCTGCTTTAGCATAAACCAGCCATATTACACAATGGTCAGTTACGGAATCAATACTCATGAATGTATATGTGTATATATATGTCTGTATGAGTATTGATTCCGTAACTGACATTGTTCATGCATATTTATGTGTATATGTATGTATGTATGCATATTTAGGTGTATGTATACATGTATATTTAGATTAATATGCACGTATGTGTCATATAGACGGGTTTCAAACCGACGACCTTGTTTAGAGAGCTGATTTTTATAACCGATTGATCAAACATAATTCATGATATAAATGCTAACACATATATATACATGTAATAACCCTTTCTGATGTTCTAAAAAGTTCTAGAACTGTCTAGAAGCCTCTACATGCATCTCCCCCTTGCATGTATGATCCTCTTTTTGCATGTAGGAGTCCCGGTTCACCTTGATCCCAATCAAGGTGAACAATGTCAGTTACGGAATCAATACTCAACTTCATCTATTTTCTTTTTAGTTACCTCTTCTTGCTTGGCCTAGCTCTGTTTGCTCTTTCGCCCTGGCCTAGCTTTCTCTGTTCTTCTGTATTTAGCTGTGACAATTTGTTCACTTTCCCATTTCCCAAGCCTTAGCATGTTGGATTTTACAGAGAGACTCAACCAACTTATGGAAGCCATGCATCAACTTTAACTTGAGCATAACAACTTTCGGGAATCGGTACAGAAGCTTCAAAGTTGGAACGGTGATGGAACTCGAGGAAGAAAAAACCAACTCTCCTCCTGTATGAACAAATCCTCTCTCTGTAAAGCCTGGTCCCTCAACAACCCGTTCTCTGACTCCTCTCTATCTCACTACAATTTTGGAGCGTAAGGTTAGTTTGCCAAACAAGTTCGATGGCACGAGGGTGTGCTTTTGAGGGTTTATAAATTAGATCAATCTTATTATCCAACTATAGCCCTGATGGTATTTGAATGACTTCCATCAAGTTGGTCTAATTGGGACCCTTCTCTTAGGAGCTGCGCAAGCTTGGTTCGCACGCACCACTAGTCGAAACATCATCGCCACTTCAACAAAACTTTTCTGCCTTTTTGGTAGAGTTCGAAACAACTTTTGGAGATACAGACCAACGCCGAATAACTAATCACCAAACTCTATTCGTTATATCAACACATGTGTCCCATTTCTATCTATGCCTCTGAATTTCGACAATCAGTATATGATGCTCAGTGGCATGACCAAGCACTTAATTTGCGACCATTTTCGTTGGGACCCTCGAAGTGATATTAAAAATCTACTACTCAATTTTTTGGAGCCTACTTCCTTGTCTCAAGCCATTACGCAAGTTATCAGTTGTGACAACCGTCTTTTTGAGTTTCGTAAAGGGGAATGTGTGACATCAAGGTGGCAACCCACTTTGAGAACCCTTGCTCCAATATTGTCATCCAATGGCCCTGTGATGATGGAAATTGACCGAGCTCGAGATCCACTTACCGAGGCTAAACGAAGGTTTCGACGAACTAACTGGCTATGCTTATACTATGGCGCCTCCACCAATTTCTATCCAAGGAAATTTGGCTGGCAATAATATTCTACAGCCCAAACAACCGAAAAATGACGGTGTCCAACTACACTAGGATCCATGTGGTTGGAGAATCAAAATTCATGTTGCTCCCATAGTTCCACTACCTCTACAAATGAGTTTTCCTTCCCGGTAAGCATCCATTTCAAGTTTACTTTAATTGATTCATTAGCGCTTCTCGATTTCGGGGTAACTACATGTTTTATGGACAAAATGTTCGTTCATAAACACAAACTTTTGGTTGTCTGGTTGCCCAAGCCAATTTCAATAGAAGCTATCGATAGGTGTATGGTTTACCTCTGGTGTAGTCACAGAAGCCACTGTCCAAGTCTTCTTACAGTTCGAGGATCACTAGGAGGACTTGACATTTTATCTCAGCACTTCACCACGACACCCAGTCATACTTGGTTTGTCTTGGTTGAAGGCACATAACGTAGTTATCGATCGGTGCAACCACTCGATTACTTTTACATTTCAAACTAGCCCGGAGGTTTCGGCGGTCAAAGAATTATCCCATGTTGTGGCATCAGAAGGGTCCGAATCGGTTTCTAGCACACACCACTCCAATTGAGTAGGAACCGGCTCCAAAGTGGATGGTCATGTCGAAGTCTTAATGAAGGCACTTGTGCATAGTGCCGCTAAGTTGAGCACTCTGGTTCCTATACAAACAACTATCGATTCACTACCGTCAAAGTATGAGGACTTTAGGGGGCATGTTTGAGAAAAAGAATGCAGATTGCTTGCCTGAACATCGACCCTATGACTGTCCAATTGATCTGCAAGAAGCTGCTACTCCCCCCTTTGGCCAAATTTATGGGTTGTCTAAACTAAACCTCCAAGCGCTTGGGACTTATCTTGATGAGAACCTTAAAAAGGGGTTTATTCAACCTTCAAAATCACCAGCAAGAGCCCCAATACTATTCGTGAAGAAAAAGGATGGCTACTTACGCCTCTGTGCCGACAATCGTGGTCTAAAGAAGATTATGATTCACAAGCGTTGTTGTAGTGTACACGTTACACCCTTTCCAAATAGTAAAAACATGAGAATAGATAACATATCGATGAACTAGTACCATTGTGCAAAAGACAGGATATTGAACCTTACAGCTCCACGTTATTAGACTTTGAGTTTTCCACCATTACCTATTGTAATAGGAATCAATGAACATTAAGCTTCCCCTAGACTCGAACCCATGATCTCGTACTACATAATGCGAAAGCCTAACCATTGAAGTAACTAATCATAACGTGAAATACTAAATATTATTTTTCCATAATATAGTGATTATTATATTGATATAAAACTCGGGAACTTTCTAGAACATTCTAGAACCTTCTAGAGCATCCGATAATATTTTAGGTATAAAATAGGTATCGAACATTCTAGAATATTCTAGAAATCTCTAGGCTAATCTATAGAAACCTATAAATAAAGACATAGTTTGTATCAAATGAGTGCGAATCAACACCAGTCTTTAGCCTTAATTAAGCCTTTCTTATATCTAACTCCGCTTTGTACTCATTCTATTATAATAAACTCATTCTTCTGTTATCAATCCACTCTCCTTTTTTCTTCTCTTCTCTTATATCTTCTATCAATCATTTAATCTCTTCCTTGGTTCTGACAGTTTGATTCGAACTTCTTCTCTTTTACCCCCTTCACCAACACTAGTACTTTTCCACAAGAATACCTCTCTCTTGTTGTGGAGATGGAGAATCTCAAAAGAAAGTTTGCAGAATTGGAGCTAGAGAATTAACAACTGCCTGAAGATTTAGCCTTCCAACTAAAATTGATGGGTCAAGGGCATATTTTCAGGGTTTTATCAATCAAGTATGGTTAGTAATTCGGATGCATCCCATGCGATATCCGATGGATTTTTCTCGAGTCAGGTTAGTGTGCACTTTATTGATTGGCACGACATTGTGATGGTTTGCTCCATTGCTAGAAGCAATTTCTCCCCTACTCAACAAGTTTGAAGAATTTATCACAAACTTTAAAGCCTATATCAAAGACACGGATAGTGTGAGAATGAAAATCAATAAGATTCACACATTACGGCAAGGAGATCAACCAGCATCAACATATGCGTCTAATTTTCGTCTCATAGCAAGTGATATTCCTTTGGATGAACGAGCCCTTATGGAGTAGTTTCGTTCGAACCTCCGTTAAGACGTAAAAGATTTACTTCTTACCTTACCAAATGATCCAAAATCCCTCACAGAAGCTATTAGCCGAGTAGTATGGTGTGACAATCGACTTTTTGAGCGCCGGTCTAAGAGACAACAACAACAACAAACAATATTAAGATTTATGTCAACTTACGCATCATTGACAGCACAATCTCCAAGGCAATAATATGGCCTTGTCCCATCTCCACGGCAAACACAGTCTAATTAATGCCAATGGACTGCCCGACACCGATGGAGATTGATATGACCTGGCGATAAGGACTATTATCAGATGAAGAGAAACGGTGTTGTTGAGCAAATCGACTATATTATGGAGGTCCTGGACATATTGCCATTCATTGCCCGCACAGACCAAGATGTCAGGTGCATCACATTAATTGTAATAATAGAAATGAGTCTAGCACTATAGAAACTATGCTAATTCGTGACTCTAATAATCCATCTCTATCCAATAAGTTTCAAGTCCTAAGCCAATTAGAAGAGGAGTCAAACGAATAAATACAGCCAAAATCGGAGTCGTTTGGTTAGACAATACTAGATAGATGTATAGCCTAGTATGGGTTCCATCTCTTCCAAGCATGTTAGTGAAGTTTTCTTAGCCCAAGTACAAGTTAAGACACCAAGTTGTCACTTTCTGTCCCAGCTCTCTTAGATACCGGGGCCAAATCTTGTTTCATGGATAAAGATTTTTCCCAAAAGCATCAAATACTCTTGAATAAACTTCCTTGCTCAGTTTTCGAGTTGTGATTGATGGACATCCCATAGCTTCTAGAAAAATATTTGAGAAGTCCAAACTAAGCCAATACACATACGTTTAGGTGATTTAGGATGTATCATTTACTTCAATATAATCCGTAACCCCGAGCACCCAATAGTCCTTGGCTTGCCATGATTCGAGCTCCACAACGCAAGAATTGATTGGAAATGACGAGAAATTTGGTGCCGTTCAAAAGGAAAGATCGTAGTCAAGGCTCAAACCCAGGATCCTCCCCTAGAAAACCATAGTGTTACTATCTCACCCTCTACTAAACAAGTTGTTCCTCTTTAGATTTCAACCATCACCCTGAAACAATTACGTCAAGTAGAAGCAAAAGAAGATTTTTTCTTATTTGTTGTATCCGTTGCACCTTCTAGTGACACTCAAGGCAAGTTAGAGATCTACATTCCACAGAATACCAAGAATATGCTGATGTCTTTAACAAAGCCAAAGCTGGTGTACTTTCGAAGTATCGGCCATACGACTGTCCCATTGATCTACAACCAGGAAAAGAGCCACCATGGGAACCAATTTACAATCTATCATTGATGGAGCTTGACATTCAAATGAGTAAGAACAGGGTCCAAATAAGCAAATGGAAGATATGATTGAAGACCTTCATTGGCCAGTAGGTCGGCAAGGATCTCGACGTCAAAGCAAGGGAAAGCTCCACTTCCGACTTTTCCTCGTTACTACAGGTTGCTAGAACACCGATTAACGATGGAGCTAGCTTCTCAGTGCTTCGGGCAGCAATAGCGATCATGAATCTCCAAACATCGTATGGATAGAGTAATGCATCAGTGGAGTATTGCTAAGTCTCATGGGGAAGATGTTGCCACAACCTCATCATCTACCAGCTTTGCATGAAGATAAAAAGAAGCAAATGATCACGTTGCTTGGGTCGACTACCAAAGAGTCCATGCATGTATCAACGACTGTGTGCTATTCCGAACTGAATTAGCAAATCTGTCAAAATGCCCCAAGTGTGGAGAGGCAAGATATTGACTAGACGAATCATCAATGCAAGTTCTTCGCAAGGTTAGCCTAAAACTATGTTTACAAATTCAATAATTTCACAATTTATTCCATGCAATTTGCTACAAAATTGTTATTAATTTGCCCCAAGTTGGCCGCGAATTTGCCATGAATTTGATGCAAGTTTGCCGCAAGTTCTGCTGCAAATTTGCTGCATGGTTGCCGCAAGTTTGCTCCAAAATTGCTGCAACATTACTAATTTGCAATGATAATACCTGCCCCATTGTTGATTTCAGGTACTCCGACACTTCCCAGTTATTCCCTGACTTCGTATGATGTTTCAGTGTCGATCCATCGCCTCATTGATGGATTGGCATGTAACACATCGGAGCCAAGATGGGAAGTGGAGAATACCAGCCGA
>JBBBWG010015857.1:1932-13091 GCA_037176905.1 Azolla pinnata
TTCTGTAACAAAATCTGATTGTCCATCACAGAAAGCCCTCTACATTTAGGACGCCGCCGCCACCATCATCATTGATTGAGGCCTTCAGGTTTGGCCTCCTCCTCCACCAGCACCATTGGGATCTCCATGGGAGGTCCACAGCAACAGCATAATAAACCCACACACGCATCACAGGGAATGTCGCAAAGGCGCGAACCTACATTCCCGCAGAATATCTGGCAAAAGCATTGTAAGAAGCTCAAGAAGAGGCAACCTAGGAGTCCCTGCAACATTCTTATATAGCAAACTCTCTCTCTCTCTCTCTCTCTCTCTCACACACACACACGCGCGCAACGGTTCTTGATCGGAATATCTCGATCTATCGATCTATGCATCCATATTTATAGCTTTGTTTCCCGTTGACTGCCAGTGTGGATCGATCCACATGAGCTCCAATAAACAATCTAGACCTCGTTAGCTTTACTCGACCCTTACTCTTTGCCAACCTGTGGAGCATGTTCTTGCTTAGGCACGATTCCACGCGAGAAATGCGTTTTCATGACTCGTCTAATGTGCCAACCTGGAACCATAACTCATGAGGGACAAGTCGTTTACATTAAGTCAATGCTTCCCATGGTGCTTTCGAAGGGGCAGGTAGAATGCCCTCGGATACCAGCTCATAAAATACAACGAAACAAACAATGCTTTCAAAGGCTGCACATAGACCTTCCTTCATCGCAGAAAATCGGTGATAAACCATCAACTCAAGCATAGTTGCAGCATGATTCGTAGAGCGTGGATACATGCGATGTTGGATACACCTTGCACCGAGGAGGAATTCTTGTGTGCCTTGACATTGTTACCTTTAAATGATTGCCCAGGTGAAAGATAGACTAATACGTAAACTTTTATTTCATATTGGGATGTGTTAGGTCTACTTTTAACTTCTGCCATCAATGCGATAGTTTTTAATGGTGCCATTTCACTGACCATATCGAAAGGATTTGATGTATCTCATTCTCCTGGGAGAGAGGATTTTAGATGATGTTAAAAAGCATGATTGTATAAACGAGTAACATGTATCACATGTGAATGTATGTATGCACTCATTGATACTCTAAACACCCACATACAACTGTAATTGTGATTCTTCTAAGAGTGGAGTCACATGATTTACTAACTATATCGCATAGTAGATTCGAGAGTATAAGTTGCTTGAAAATGAATCTAGAGAAGTTTTGAAACTACATGTTAAGTTTATTTACTCCAAGATATGAGCATGGATAGTAAATTTACTTTTAATAAGATATGTTTTAAATGTTTTCAAATTCATTTAATAAAGTACATGTGTTTTCTAATGTTGGCGTTGGCAATTTGTTAAGCTCATTTTGCATACATGTCTACCAATTCAGTGTTTTAGTCAATGTTTAAACTCTAATAATGTAATTGTTTGAACGCATATTACATGAGATGATAAACAATGTGAAATGTATTTGGAGAAATTTAGAAACTTGCATTTGCTACTGTTTAGACTTAGTTTAAATATAATTTGAAAAGATAAAATCATGGAGAAGTGTACTTACTTTTAATATTAAATATTATTATAAGCTATATTGTTAGAGAATGCGAATTTTATTTTTTTCAAAGAAATCTTCTTCAATCAGTGAATATGTATTATATATATATAAGAGATCAAATGACAACAAATATTCTAAAGAAAGTTAAATGTAAACGTATAGGGATGCGCTTAAATTTTTTTTTTCTAAAAACTAAAAAAAAATTCAATGCACATTTTGTCACAAATCTTGTAAATACTCAGTAAAATAAGCAAGATGGCTTGCTATAAACAAAATTATATAGAGATGAAACGCCTCGAGTCTTACCCATGTTTTAAGAAAAACCCATTTAAAGAAAAGAATCATGTAAAAATGACCAATCAACTTGATTATAAGTTTTTACAAAATCCAAGAGAATCATTGGAAACTGCTCATCACCACACGAAAGTGAAGAAATTGCTTTCTAAAATAAAATTATATTACTAAAGATAATATGTTCACACAAAAAATTGATCTATACAATACTAATTAAAAATCTAGAAAAGGTTGCAATCTTATTGAGATTGTCTTAGCTAAAATCTTGTAATTTGTATTTAAAATTGGAATGATGTATTTGTGTGTATGAATGTGTATTAATAGGCGTGTGCTTAGCATAGTAGCTGCAAAGCAAGGTGAAGATGGCTGCAATGATTACTGGGATGGGTTGCACAAACGATGGGGTTGAGCTGTAGAGATGGCAATGATAAGTTACAAAGATAGCAAAACTAAGTTGTGGAAATGGGTGTCTTCTTTTTAAGAAGGGATTCTTGTATTGGATCCAATATATACGCATCTCTATTCTTGGTATAAATTTTGTAAAACCTTCTAGGTGACACTTCTACATCTTTATATGTCATCAAATATCTCTCGAATCTTTCTTAAGGTGACACAAAAGAATTATGTGATTGATAAATTTTAGATCGGTTCTTAATGCTATTTATTCATTATTTATACCATGCATCCATTCCATACCTTCACAAATGCATCAAATCTCCTCTAACTTTGTTGCAGCTATGGAAAATGAGGTTTTCTTTGGTGTTTTAGAAAGAAAAAACGTCTCTAATGCAAATTGTAAGGAGGGTATAGAATGCTATGATTTAAAATTTGCAATGAAAATTATACAAAATAGATAGATCTTCAAATGGAGTTACAGTTGGGCTTAAATAATTACAGTTATTTAATAAACGAAAGATATTTCATTTTTTAAGAATGCATGGAGAAGACATAACATGCCATGACATAACTATTGTCATGGAGAAGCTATTAAATTGAACTTTTATCCCCCATTGTTTTTGTTCCCACCATCAAAGGATGGCTGACAGTTGGTGAATTACATACTCGTTTGACTGTAAAATTGTAAATTGTACTTCGCCTCTAGGCATTTTTTAATACCAAGTGGGAGAATATCGTTAAAAAAAAGGATATAACATGCCATTACGTTTTACTACTATTTTTTTCTTACACCTAACTTTGATGTAATAATATTAGCTCATTAAAATGTTTTGCAATAGTAGAATTGTACAACCATTTTTATGAATTGTTAGAAGTCATTCTGGAAATGTTTTATACAGATAGTATGGATGCAAGGATATAATGTATACCTTGTTGTTGCTACTAATGGATGCATATGCTTATACTGGTTTTACATTACAATTGTATAGGTACATATGTTTGCAATATTACACATGAAGAAAAAATAGTATAGGTTTCTTGAAAGTTGTATATTATTTTGAAAGTTGTACATATGTATAGGTTTCTTTTTAATACTAATTAGTAGTTTTTTTAGACCAAATGCATTTTCTATTAAATTAAAAAAAACACATATCTTTTGAATATAAATTATTGCCCATGCTCATCATCCCTTTTGCAATTGTGCAAGATATTGGGGTAAATAAAATCAAATGAAGCTTCAAAACTTCTTTAGATTCATTTTCATATAGGTTATAATCTCAAATCTCTTGTGTAACATTGCAAATCAAATCAAAATAATTAAATTCCTTTTATTCTTAGAACAATGAAAATCATTTGGTTTTATTCACTAAACAATCAAAATCATGTAGCTTCATTCTTATAAGCATTTCGTATACTCACAATTATAGTTGTACATGGGTGTATGGGGTATCAATGAGTGGATACATGCATTCATATATGATAGATGTCATCATTTGTGTGTTCTTGGCATAGTAGTAGCAAAGCAAGTGGAGATGGCAGCAAAAATTACAGGGATAGGTTGCAAAGATGGTGGGGGGATGATCTCAAAACAAATAAGAAAATTTTGAAGGGAAATGCTCATAAACCTTTTGTAAAATTGAACCACATGTCACTTAGGGACACACTAGCGTTGTTGGTTAGTGAAATTTCTCTTATAAGTGATGCTCAACGATTCTTTCTAGAGTACAAATGAAATCAAAATAAAAAAATGATGCTACTTAGAGATGCAATTAACAACACGATATGAAATTCTCGCTTAGGAACGCCATTTACTCACAATCAGGGTGTCCCTAACAACCCTAAATGTAATATTACTAGTTTGATTACTAACTTTTGATGTGATATCTCAAGCAATCAAAATCTTAAAGCAAGCAATTTCAAGAGATATTGGAGCTTGCTTCTTTTTCTATTTCAACTATCTATCACGTGATATTAAAAAACGCTATTGGAGGTTGCTTTTGCTCTTATATGGTTAGAATTAGAGGTTTTTGGCATCCACAGAGAGGCCGATTTCAACCCATGTTAACCTAAGGCATGTTTATGTCTTGGAATAGTGCATCTCTATGTTAGAGTAATGCTTGCACAACCTTTTAGTATAGCCATTAAGGTTATCGTAACCTCTTAATATGCCGTTGAATGTCTCTCAAATCTTTATAGAGATTAAAAAAGCACAGTGAAGTCTTAGTTATCGATTGACAAATCTCAATTTTGATAAAAAGAATAATGCTATAAATGAATCCTTCAGAGGAGGCAAAGGCATTGTCATGCCAATTTATTTCAATAATTATTTTGTTCCAGAATCCGATACCATCACAAAAAGCCCCACTACATTTGGGGCCACTACAACCTTCTCCACCTCAACCACTTTATTTAGGCTGTCTCCTCCGCGAGCACCATTGGGGCCTCTGTAAGAGGCTGATTGTCACCATAGCATGGCCCACAAATCACTGTAAGAATCACTAGAAGAGAAGAGCTAGGGATTCTTCACACATTCTTTTATACAAACACTCTCTCACGCACACGCATACTCGCTTCTCAATCGATTGGTTTTAGCCAATGCAAAGATCGCTTCCCAGTGAGTACATTTATCTCAATTATTGATGCATCCATTTATAGTTTTGATTCCAACAAACGAGATCAATGGCTAGGGTGGATGAATCAATCAATCAACATAAGTTGTGCTTATTTGTGGGACTCCGATGCCTTCTTATTTTTAGCCCTTTATCCTCAACAACGTGTGCGAAGCATGTTCTTGCATAAGCACCGTGCCAAGCCTGAGACATGTTTCAATGAGTCATCTAATGTGCCAACCCGGAACTAGTAACCCATGAATGACGAGTCTTTCAAAGAATGATTTGTATATGACAAGTTTCAACCATGCATATACCTGGAAATACGCAAAAGAAAAAGAGGAAAAGCTTGACTCATCTCATATGAGGAGTGTTTGTTTGATTACCGACTTTGAACTGTGATATCTCGAGCAATCCAAATCTTAACACATGCAATTTCAAGAAGTGTTAGACCTTGCTTCTCTTTGGACAGAGTTCGAATTAGAGGTTCTTAGTGTTCATAGAGGCTAATTTTCACTCATGTGACCCAAGTTTTCATATATATCCTAGGAAGGGATATTTATGCCTTGGATCCAGTAGAGCATCTCTATGTTAAGAGTGAGGTTTGCATACAACCTTCTAGGTTATTACTAATGATATTTCTATCAAATGTCTCTTCAATCTTTGTTAGCACGAAGTCTTAGTTATTAACATTTAAATCCGAATCTCTATCAAAAGAATAAACACCATGAATGAAAGCTTTAGTTAGAGGAAGCAAAGGCAATTTGTCATGCTAAATTTTATTTCGACAATTATTTTTTTTACAAAATCCAATGTCCATCATAGAAAGCCCTCCACATTTAGAACGCCGCCGCCAACATCACCATTGAGACCTTCATATTAGGCTGCCTCCTCCATCGGCACCATTGGGATCTCCTTGGGAGGTCTACAACAACAACATAATAAACTGAAATACGCACCACAGAGATCCTTGCAAAGGTGTGAACATACATTCCTGCAAACACCGATGCAGAGTCTCTGGCCAAGGGTCTTGAGAAGGCATTGGAAGTGGGCCAAGCAAAGGAAACTTATGAATTCTTGACACATTCTTAGATAGCAAACTCTCTCTCTCTCTCTCACACACACACACCTACACAACAGTTCTTGATCAGCTTTAGCCAGTGCAAAGATCTCTTTCTAGTGAGTACATCTATCTCGATCTATCGATCTATGCATCCATTTTTATAGTTTTGATTCCTGTTGACTGCTAGTGTGGATCGATCCACATGAACTCCAATATAAACAATCTGGACCTTGTTAGCTTTACTCGACCCTTACTCTTTGCCAACCTGTGGAGCATGCTCTTGCTTACGCACGATTCCATGCTAGAAACGTGTTTCGATGACTCATCTAATGTGCCAACCTGGAACCATAGCTCATGAGCGACAAGTCGTGTACGTTAAGTCAATGCTTCCCATGGTACCTTGAAAGGAGGAGTTAGAATGCCCTCGGATACCGGCTCGTAAAATACAACAAAATAAACAATGCTTTCAAAGGCTGCTTATAAACTTTCTTTAATCGATTTCCTGCTAATGTAAGCACAAAATCGGCGATAAACCATCAACTCAAGCAAAGTTGCAGCATGATTCATAGAGAGTGGATATGTGCAGTGTTGGATACGCCTTCCACGGAGGAGGAATTCTTGTGTGCTTTGAGATTTTTTGCCTTTCGATGATTGCCTAGATGAAAGATAGACTAATATGTGAGTTTTATTTCATTATTGGGATGTGTTAGGTCTACTTTTAATTTCTTCCTTTGATAAGATAGTTTTTAATGGTGCCATTTCGCTGATTATCTTAGTCTCATGGGGGAGTCGATTTAGACAATGGTAGGAAGCATGATTGGACAAATGGATAACGTGTGTCATATGTGAATGTATGTATTTACTCATTGATACTCCACACACCCACATATAATTTTAATTGTGATTCTTCTTAGAGTGGAGTCACATGATTTACTAACAATATCGTATAGGAGATCTGAGATTATAAGTTGTATGCAAATGAATCTAGAGAAGTTTTTAAATTACATGTTGATTTATTTACTCCAAGTTTGTGTACATTAGCAAAACGCATGAGCATGGAGTGTAAACCTACTTTTAATCAGATATTTGTTTTTGTCAAATTCATTCGATAAAGTGTATGTGCTTTCTAATGTTACCATTGGTTATTTGTTCAGCTCATTTTACATACATGTCTACCAATTGAGTGTTTAAGTCAATGTTTAAACTCTAATAATTTAATTGTTTGAACGCATATTACATGAGATGATAAACCATGTGTGAAATGTATTTGGAAAGAGTATCTGATCTCGGAAATGGCATGGGAGCCGGCACACCATCTCAAGCACGCCCCATATCTCATTCGTGCCTTTCATAAAGGTTATGTACAAAAACCAGGGCCACGTCTTGGAAGGAGGATAATGTCATGTACATGGGTTTTGAACCCATGACCTTGTCTAGAGAATTAATCGTTCTAACCGATTAATAAAACAAAAATCCATTACGCAATTGCTAACACATATACATCCAATATCTTTTTTTAATGTTCCACAAAGTTCTGGAACTTTCTAGAAGTCTTACCCTGCATGCATGAGCTCTCAGCTTGCATGCAAGAGTCCTGGATTTGTATAAATATAGGGCCTCACCTTGATCCCAATCAAGGTGAACAACAGTAGTTACGGAATCAATAGTCAGTTTCTTCGATCTTCTCTCCACTAATCTCCTCTACTCTGGCGTAGCTCTGTCTGTCCCTGCTCTATCTACTCTTCGGTCTCTATTCGTGACAGTACTTAGGTATATGGGGTATCAATGAGTGGATGCATGCATTCATATATGATGGATGCCATCATTTGTGTGTTCTTGGCATAGTAGCAGCAAAGCAAGCAAAGATGGCTGCAAAGATTGCGGGGATGGGTTGCAAAGATGACAGGGGGATGATCTAAAAACAAATTAGAAAATTTTGAAGGGAAATGCTCTCAAACCTTTTTTAAAATTGAAATCCACATGTTCGCTTAGCAACACAATAACATTGTTGCTTAGCTGCGCAATCAACGACACAATATGAGATTGTCGCTTAGTAATGCAATTTACTCGCAATTAGGGTGTCCCTAACAACCCTAAATGTAGTATTATTAGTTTGATTACTAACTTAGTATGTGGTATCTCAAGCAATCAAAATCCTAAAGCAAGCAATTTCAAGAAGTATTAGGGCTTGCTTCTGTTCTTATATGGTTAGAATCAGAGGTTTCTAGCATCCATAGAGAAGCCGATCTCAACCCATGTTACCTAAGGCATGTTTATGTCTTGGAATATTACATCTCTATGTTAGAGTAATGCTTATACAACCTTCTAGTATAGCCAATAAGGTTATTGCAACCTCTTAATATGCCATCAAATGTTTCTCGAATCTTTGAAAAGGCGAAAAAAGCAAGGTGAAGTCCTAGTTATCGATCGATAAATCTGAATCCTAATCAAAAGAATAACACTGTAAATGAAACCTTCAAAGCAGGCAAAGGCATTGTCATGCCAATTTTATTTCAATAATTATTTTGTTCCAAAATCTGATGCCATCATAGAAAGCCCTGCTACATTTAGGGCCACTAAAACCTCCTCCACCTCAACCCCTTCATTTATGTTGCCTCCTCTGTGAGCACCATTGGGGTCTCTGTAAGAGGCTGATTGTCACTATAGCATGGCCCACAAATCACTGTAAGAAGCACTGGAAGAAGAGAGCTAGCGATTCTTTACATTCTTATATATCAAACTCTGTCTTCATGCACACACATACTCGCTTCTCGATCGATCGGCTTTAGCCAATGCAAAGATCTCTTCCTAGTGAGTACACTATCTCAATTATTGATGCATCCATTTATGGTTTCGATTCCAACGAACGAGATCGTTGGCTAGGGTGGATCAATTGATTAATCAATGCAAGTTGTGCTTATCTGTTGGACTCCGATACCTTATTATTATTAGCCCTTTATCCTCGTCAATGTATGCGAAACATGTTCTTGCGTAGGCACGGTGCCAAGCCAGAGACATGTTTCAATGACTCATCTAATGTGCCAACTCGGAACCATTAATCCATGAATGAAGAGTCTTTCAAAGAATGATTTGTATATGTCAACCATGCATATACCTGCATATATGCAAAAGAAGAAGAGGAAAAGCTCGACTAATCTCATATGAGAAGTGTTTGTTTGATTACCGACTTTGGAATGTAATATCTTGAGCAATCTAAATCTTAACGCATGCAATTTCAAGAAGTGTTAGAGCTTGCTTCTCTTCGGACAGAGTTCGAATTAGAGGTTCTTTGTGTTCATAAAGAGGCCAATTTTGACTCATGTGACCCAAGTTTTTACATGTTTCTTAGGAAGGTTATGCCCTCCCTGGATCTAGTAGATAGCATCTCTATGTTTAGAGTAAGGTTTGGATACAACCTTCTAGGTTATCATTACCCCTTGATCTGTCATCAAATGTCTCATTGATCTTTGCTAGCACGAAGTCTTAGCTATCAACAAAATCCGAATCTCTATCAAAAGAATAAACACCATAAATGAAAGCTTTAGTTAGAGGAGGCAAAGGCAATTGTCATGCTAAAGTTTTTATTTCAGCGATTATTTCAATTACAAAATCTGATGTCCATCACAGAAAGCCCTCTACATTTGGGACGTTGCCGCCACCATCACCATTGAGGCCTTCAGGGTTCGGCCTCCACCTCCACTGGCACCATCGGGATCTCCTTGGGAGTTCCACAGCAACAGAACAATAAACCCAAACACGCACCACAGAGATACTCGCAAAGGTGTGAACATGCGGCCTCGCAAATGTCCTTGCAAAATATTTGCCAAAGGCCCCCCAAAACGCATCGAAGGAAGCCCTCGCAGAGGCAACCTAGGAATTCTTCAGACATTCTTATTAGCAAACTCTCTCTCTCTCTCACACACACACAACAGTTTTTGATCGGCTTTAGCCAGTGCAAAGATCTCTTTCTAGTGAGTACATCTATCTCGATCTCTCGATCTATGCATCCATTTATAGCCTTGATTCCCGTCGACTGGTAACATTACTCGACCCTTACCCTTTGCCAACTCAATAAACAATAAACAATCTAGACCTCGTTAGCATTACTCGACCCTCACTTTTTGCCAACCTGTGGAGCATGGTCTTTGCTTAGGAACGATTCAACATTAGAAATGTGCTTTGCCAACCTGGAAGCATAGCTCATGAGCGACGAGTCATTTAAATTAAGTCAATGATTCCCATGGTACCTTCAAAGGGGGAGGTAGAATATGATAAATTAACTTGAAAACTCTTGCTATCGTAACTACTTAAAAAGCATTGCTTTGAGAAGGTCAACCTTCTAAGTTAAATATTTTTTCCCTCTCAAAGAGTTGAACCAATGCCTATATCCACAACTTTTTTTTATAGTAAATGATCATAAAACCAACAAATTTAGGTAATCCGAGATTGTTTACACGCTTAATCTTGATAAGCAAGTTGTCCAAAGCATTTAACAAAAAAAAAAACAAATCACAAAGCTACTCTTCTTGGTAAGACCCACTACTTTTGGTTTTTTTTTTATCGTATCAATATTTTGTTGAGTGTTACTACCAACTCATACCAAATAGCTACCGATAACTTTGGTTGAGGCCACCTTTTTGTACCCTGTGCTTATCGACGCCTCAGAAAATTTCTTGCTAAACTTGCGGCGGTCTTCCCTGCTCTTTTGCCTTGCAGAACAGGAAGCTTTGGCCTCTTACAAAGCCACACTGAGGGACATGGCTTGGCTCGCAACGATGATTGGGTGTTGCTCCCTCGTTAGATTGGCTCTCGCCAATCTACCTCTTCCTCGAGATGATCTATCTATCTACTACTAGTACTACAACTACCACTATACATGTATGAATGATCTCCGACAATGATCTCGATCGAACTTTGATGAGCATGTACAAGCCACAATGCTCGTTCCAGTGATGACTGATATGGAAGCGAAGATCCGTTAGCTCACTTCAATCAATTGAGTACATTCCAAAGAAAACTGTGGTCAGCTTCTTCTTGCTCATAGCTCAAAATCTAAAGGCTTGAAACCCTGATCCTAAACCCTTGGTGAGGTTATAGGCTTAACCATTCAGGTCATGGCACCTATGTGAAGCATCGGAAGCCTTTGACTACAATGCTTGGGATCTACCTTGAACTAGTCCCACCACTAGCAAATATACAACAAGTGTTTTGATTCTATGTATTGGAGACCTGGAGACCTAT
>JBBBWG010015879.1:0-16447 GCA_037176905.1 Azolla pinnata
CTCTCTCGCTCTCTCTCTCTCTCTCTCTCTCTCTCTCTCTCTCTCTCTCTCTCTCTCTCTCTCTCTCTCTCTCTCTCAACCACGTTTATTTTTGTCTCCCTGTCATGAGTGACAAGTTTCTAGAAACAAGTTGATCATTCAAAGCAGTTATGCTTGGAGGCTTGAAACAAAGTTCTAGCACAAACGGAAGCAGTAACAATCAGCGTTACACTGTAAAGAACCTGTGCAACCTTGGGAATCAAACGGAAAATAAGGCCTATACATTTTCTTGTTGTTTGTTGCCCATTTCTTGCTATGCATCTTTTACTGGGCTTTCCTGATTTTATAGGCCTCCCAAGCTCAAGGGATGACCAACATCCTTGGCCTTGTGTACAATGCAAAACTCCTAGCACCCTTTTCAACATGCTGTTCAAGGGGGGACGAACATGTTCCCAGTTGAGCACGGGAATAATTAATGAGAATGACACGACTTTCACAATTATAACATGGTTATGGTCTAGTGAAACATATACTCGATTTATATGAGCTCAAAAGGAAGCATCTCAGGACTGCTTCAGCAACACATACCTTGGACATTAAATGAGATTGCATGGTCTCGTTTGATAAGCAAATTGTTTTAGGACACCATCTACACTTCAAGACATTCTTGCATCTTATAACACACTCATCATCGAGGCCAGTATCCCTTTCAGCTAACGTCTCTTCAACAAGATCAGCCCATTGATTTGATAATCCAGTTTTAGAATCTGTTTGTCTTGATTTATGAGCTCGTTTGGAAGTATCATCTTCACTGCTGCAGGTTACACCATTTGGCCTGCCTGCAAGTAAACAGACAAAGTTGGAAAATACTGCAGTGGAACAATGAACATAACTTTCTCTCCAGAATATAGTCTTTTGCAAAAAAAAGGACTTTGAGGCTGCAATGCAATTTTCGGATAGGAATCTAAAGCTTTATTACACGGTTTAGCTTCCATCCCAAATTATCAAAATTAGCTATACTAAAGATCCAAGCATCATGAAAATAATCTACAATACTCCCTCTCAGTAGTCTTTCAGCATCTAGTTAATGGCCTACCTACTCGACAAAAAAAAGAAAGCCAGACCCACAGAATCCAACATCAATAAAAAACAGCGGATGTTGTCCATTCCCCAGATTTTGTAAAAGTTAAGGGCTATGTCACCATACATCAATATTTCAAAATCAGAACAATGACATACACATATCCGTCATTACCCAAACAAAGTTAACACCATTCCTGAACAACAATCTCAAAGTGATACAACCATCAGACGTCTAGGAGTTCCTACCCACCATCATCAGAAAGCGTGACTTAACCTCAATACTAATACATAATGTCATACAAAGCAAAGTTATGCACGGTTTTGCCTTCATCTACATAAATATACAAAAATACAAAAGTAAGTGTAGTACAAACCTGGCCCTTCATCTTCTTCCTGATCACCTGCACCTTCATCCCTATCTTCATCTTCATCTTCATCTTCGTTTTCGGAGGCACTATGATCTAAGCCAAAAGAAGGTCGAGCTGATCGAGAGCATGAGAGTTGGACAAAAGCAGAAATTCAGTCTGAGACCGCGAAGCCAATAGCAATGTTCAAGAGTAGTAAATGCAACCTGGAGGGGAGGAGGCTTCATTGCTGTCAAAGCCAACCTCGGAATCTGCTTCTGCTTCTGATTCTGATTCCGAAGAAGAAGAAGAAGAAGAAGAAGAAGAAGAAGACGATGCATCATCACGCGAGCGATGTTCTACCGAGTAGAACTGCCTCTTGATCATGGTTAGTCTCCGCGTCGCAAGGAAGCAGAGCGCAGCAGAGCAACAGAACCCTTCTTTTCCAGCCAAATATGAAATAGTTACAAGACACAGCCCATGAATTTTAGGGTTTAGGAATTAGGGTTTGGATTTAGGGTTTAGGAATTAGGGTTTGGATTTAGGGTTTAGGATTTAGGGTTTAGGATTTAGGGTTAAGGATTGGATTGAGGGGTTACTATTTAGGGTTTAGGATTTAAGGATTAGGGTTTCTGTTTCGGCATAGAACCAGCTTCTCTTTTTTGTTGGGTCTAAGCTCACAATCTTTCCAAGCACATTTTGTTGAAACTAAATCGTTGGGTTTTTCCAACAACTAAACGAATGAACAAACACTGTTTGTGTCCATCTATGGACATGATCAATACCCAACGTTTCGGTGCTCAACACGATCATTAAGTTAGTTATCTTTCTTTTGGTGGTTCTGATTTCGTATGCTAACTAAACCGTCGGTGCAAATGAGCTTTTAATATACAAGCGGTATCACAATATCTCACGACAATCTCTTGGATCGTTTCCTTTCCAACACGTGTTTACAGAACTACAAAAATAACAGAAAGATCAGGGATTGAGAAATGTATGGATTCATATTTGGGTTTTCAATACATATACCACACCTTTGGCTCAGCCAAATTCTCGAATTTTTGGAATAGAGTTATTTTGCATCAGGTGTACCCATGCTGCTGCAATAGATCGAAATCCATTTTCATTTCAAAAAATCAAGGGTCAGCTTCATGGCATAGCCTGTCAACAATCCAACACGCGTTTCGAGAACTATTACAAAAATAGCAGAAAGATCAGGGATTGAGAGATTTATGGATTCATATTTGGATTTTCATTACATATACCACATCTTTGGCACTGCCAAATTCTATTAGTTTTGGAATATAGAGTTATTTTGCATCAGGTCCATGTTCCCGTGCCCATGTTACTGCAATAGATAGAAATCCATTTTCATTTCAAAAAATCAAGGGTCAACTTCATGGCATAGACTGTTTGCCTGAATGATTACAGCTTATAGTATTAAATGGGACTACATATGTTAATGCCATGAGATATTACAGACATTAGATGGCCGGCTCAAGTATACTACACTACTTTGGCATGACCCTACAATCATAACTACTGCTTCAGGAGAAAGAAGCTAAGGTTAAATAAGTTACTTACATGGGAAACAACTCTCCTCGCCATCCAGGATCAATGACCAGAGAATCAAATACAATTTGCTAAATTGCAGGTTAACAAACTTTTTCATCATTGCCAAATGTGGCAGTTAAAGTTGGCTTGTTTTCTGTTAGAAATGCTGGAGATTCGGACCCCTGCTTGGGGTTCTCAATGAGCAAATCATTGTCTATGTCTTCATTCGACGTGCCATTTCTGTAGTTAGCAGACTCTAGAAGGGCGACTTTTGCGCATATGTGTCGCTTTTCTGCCTCAACTACATCCCATACTGCCAATAAATCTTGGTTACCATGATCGTTGATGAGCCTCATAAGAACTCCCAGCAATGACTAGAGGGAGCGGGAAACAATGTTAAAATCATTATAATTGGGATATATATAGATAGATAGATAGATATAGAAATATTTCACCCAAGAAACCTTCCAGTGAAACTAGGTAGGTAACGTACCTCCATATCCACCTTCCCATCGGCAAAAGCTTCTGATGCCCCAACACAAGCTGCAGCAATGCTACCAGTATGTGACAGGCCCACAGCATGAAGCTGTGGGATGAGTTTCTCAAGCTTAATTGAGTCGACCAAGGCATCTTTAACATTGAAAGGAGGTTCCATGTTTCGTCGAAATCTGGATTCAATCCATTTAGAGACATCTCCTTTCAGCCTTACCCAAAGAGAGTTGATCCCATCTTCTCCTCCTGATACTGAGGCAGCCTCCAGTTTTTCAGCCCATGCTTCATCAGACATACTCCCAGCTTTATCCAATAGTAAAGCTTGACGAAATTCATCAAGCATTTTGCTAATATCCTGCATGAATTGTCAAAGTTATGTGAACCCATTACTTTTATTTCGATTTGTGAGATGATATTTCCCTTCCATACCTGTATAGAGCTACTTTTCTTCACCTTTTCAAGCCAATCTGCATGGTCGATTTTCCAATGGCTCTTCATACAATCCCAGGGTATCTCAGATTCTAAATCACAGATGGCTTTCTTTAAGGTTTCAAAAGGAAGGGCTTCGTCACGCAAACAGTCTTCTTCTCCAGGATTTGTCATCTCCCCATCTTGACGTTTTTCACTGACAGGTGAAGAAATGTGATGGTCCATGTTTACATTCAGTGAAGCAGATACATTCCCACCTTTCACAGGACGCCTTCGATTACCTGACACATAGACCTGGGAGCAGCATGTGAGTCCATTGTACAATCTTATAAGCATCACCTGACATATAAGCCTGACAACATTATGTGAGTCAATGCTATAATCATACAAGCACAGGTTCACATAGACACCTACAAACATTGTGTAAGAATATCATATAAACATATAATTGTAGGCCCACAGAGAAACCTCGGGACATTGTGTGAGGTATAATCCTACAAAAAGTAGTACCCTCTTGTATGGATCAGCCCTTGCACGTTTCCTTTTATTTCGCGCTGCCCCCTGGGAGCTTCTACTAGTAGAATTGTCTCCTGTGAATAATCACTTCAGATTAATTGTTGAAGAAACCAAAGGCAGTATACAGTAAATTGAAAGAAACTGGCTCATCTGATACAAATAGTTTTATGTCTTTTGAGGACTCGATAATGATGACAATTATTGTAGAATTACCTGCATTAGCTTCAACCATTTTTACTGATTTTAAGTCAACTGTGGAGCATTCTCCCTCTGCCTCTTTACGGGACACCACAGTCTGAAGTGTTGAACCCTCAACATCACCACTGCTTCCTATTGTTGCCGTACGTTTGGTTGCTCTCAAATCCTCTTCGGCACTCTCATCTGTAGCTGTCATATCCTTTACCTTCTGATCCTCTACTTGAAATTTGTGTAGATCCAGCACTTTCTTCACCTGAAATAGCATCAAGTGAAATAAAAAACAATTTGCCATATCCACAATTATATGCCACCTTTGTTCTTTATTCGAACATATATAAATAATTCAACCAATCACCTGTTCACTTTGCAATTCTTCTTGTGAAGAATTGCTTGATGTTTGCACATCAGAACCATGCAGATGACATTCCTTGTGCTTCCCCTGATTACTTCTGTTCACACATTGCAGTTGACAATCTTTTGTCATTTGATTTTGGTTGAATTTGACACCATCCTGAGATTGCAAATTACCATTTGATGTTTCAGATCCTGCTCAGGAATGCATTACCCAATTATTCGTATGATGACTTCCTCATCACTATAAATAATACAAACACGTTTCTCAAGAAAAGATCACATCCAGGATTGGGAAAAGAAATGCTATTTAGACCATTAAACCATTGACGTAGAATGTGAGCCAAGACAGTTATGATGCCTAAAGCACTAACCTACAATTTTTTGCAGCGACCGATACTGCAACCGCACGCTTTCTCCAGTGTCAAGAGTGCGAACCAAGTACCTATGCATCGCTTGCAAGTAAGAATTTTTCATTCTTCTGTGACATATGGTGAAGAGAGACTGTCATTACCATCCATTAAGACACTGAGTTGTTATAATAGCCTCTCTACCAACAAATCGCTCCGGAGTACGTTTATTACCCTAAAAAGAATGGAAATAAAACAATATATACATGCTTTCATTTTGATTATACACGCACAGATATTGGAAGTACACAGACTGTATATACCTTTATCAATACACGATCCTGAGCAACATATGGAAACTGGGAACTTTTACGCCGTATAGAATCTGTTGTAAATTCCGTGATAGCCTACAGGTAGAGTTATTAGAGTTTGAACTTCCTAGAACAATTAGAAATGGATGTAGTAAAATCACTAGATAAATTGGAAGAAAGTATATGAAGAAGAAAATTCAAAATCAGGTGTCTGAATTGAAATTTCTCAAATATAAAGCCAGAATATATCTTGAGTACGTGCCCGAAATAATAAATAGCACACTGCAGATAGCCAAATGAACCAGGCCCTTATAATAAAAGATCATTGAAACCTAAAGTAGCATTTTGGCTTGTATTTTGCATTTTGAGCCTGGCACTTGAAATTGAGATGGGCAGAGCTCGCACGTCTAGTCTTGTTGCTTGGGCATAAGGACTATTCTCAAATTATTCTGAGCTTAAGCTTGAAAGGTGAGTCAAAGATTACATGAGTTTTTTCAATAGTAAGACATACCAAATCCAGGTATTCGTATTTTCACATCGAATTTAGATTGCTCATTTATTTTTCGAAGCGAGCGCACGCAAGTTGTTTACTATTAGTTTCACAACAAATCTCTCCTACCATAATCAACACCTTACACGGAAATGCAGGAAATATAAATACAGAGATAAGACGCTCATTTCTAGGACATCATGAAGGGATTCTGCAGGACGGTTCATTTCTAGGTCATCACAAATGGAAAATATGGGTTAAACTGCACAACCATAGCAAATCACCCTTTTTCCTTCCAACTCTCCCTTGGGTCTGGGACAAGCCAGCCACTCTTGTTGATTGATACACCTTAAGGTCTACAGGCTGGGCCAGGTTTTGCTTAAGTATAAAGACTTTGAGTGCAGCACATGGAATTAAACACATTTCAACATGGAGAGAAGGAGAATGAAGCGATCATTATTGAGACAAAGCAACCTCAACTATTGCAGAGTGGAAACATAATGTAAGAAGCAACCATATGGATTGCTTACCCGGTTTGGTGTTTTGACCTGAGACCCTCCTCGATAACTGTTCCTTCTGAAGGGATTTTGTTTATATGCTAAAACAGCAGCCCGTAAAGCTAAGACCACAACACCATAAAAAGGCCAAGTGTTACAAAACGATAACCAATTTTGAATAAAACTGGGATGAATGAAGTCCAGACGAAAGAGTTGGACTCGTACCATAATTTGGAATCAAGGATTCAGATGGTACAGGTGCCCCGCAGCTCAAACATTGTTTCTGTATAGCATTCACAATCATCTGTTATCAAGTCTGATGGAATGAAGGCTTTGATATAACATCAAAATTGAAACTTTTCATTTCTTGAGCCTTCAAATCTTTCCATTCAATGTATCCCCATTGAAACATCTGGTAAATGTGCTCCATAATGGAACTATGGATCAATATTGAATAAAATCAATTGTTCTAGATGGACTTTTGTTTAGTGCTACGAAAAGCATGGAAACACTATGCCTCAAAACATTTTCTCTTCAGAGGAAAAAATGAATTTTCAATGAGCTTAATATTTAGATATAGGAAGAGAAGGAAAACCTCGTCTTTCACGCGCTGGAGACCATTCATCCCAAACGAGTGACCACATTGTGTTACCATGGCATCATCCATCAATAATCCTCTAACAAAGCACACCTAGAAACTCGTGTAAGGAGGCGTGCCACATATGTAGACACCAAAAAACCACATCATTCTACGGGAAAATTATCATCTGAGATCTTACGATATGGTATCGGAGAGTGCCTGTAGAAGCGGATCTTCGCCAATCGGCAGCTTTTCCTCGTGTGCACATTCGGAAGCTTGAGCTTCAACTGGTACAATCATGAGCTGATTAGCACCGTGTGACCTAGCTCCGTCTTCATCCTCCCCGTCATATTCACCTTCTTTGCCATCATCCATTATTCGATCTGTAGGAAGAAGATCCTCTTTGTCGCTTTGCTCTTTCACTCCCTCTGAGTCCGATGCATCCATGATCCCCCCCTCAGCATCGTCGCCGTTGTCGCCGAATTGCGGCTCCGCACCTTCCTCGTTCTCTCTTAATTCGGTTGTGACGTCGTCTTCGTCATCGTCCCCGCGACCATGTTCGGGTGCGCTGGCACGCAAAGGCGCGCCGGCGCCGTGGTTGTGAGAGGACCCGAGGCCGACGGAGTTAGACCACGGATCGGAGCACTTGGGAGAGGCGGAAGGAGCTGAGGAGCTCTGCATCAGGGAAGAAGACGAAGACGAAGAAGAAGAAGAAGACGACCTGTTGGGAGAGCTTCGCGGATTAGGGTTTGCCTCTGAGATTCTGCTCCTCGACTCTCGATGAGCGAACAGGAAGCTCTTCGCGAGTTTCTGTAATTCGGCCAAAAATGCCCTTCAAGTCCAGCTCCTGGATTTTCCTCTGTTTTCCCTTCAATTAATTGTTCCCAGAACAGTTCTCTAATACAGATTCACAGCACCTGGGAAAAAAAAAAAACCAAAATTGTGCTCTGTTGATCATATTGTCGATGCACGCGTGTTGCGAAATGGAACCTCCTAAATGTAAAAAAAAAAACTGTAAGCATCGATTCCGGGTATTCTGTAACGATCTGTTGTTGTTCGTGTTGTGTAACGATTTGCTGCAAAGTGACGATAAGCGGAACCGGTTTGCGGGTGCATTTCTTCGCGAATGATTATATTGGGTGGCCGTGAAGATGGGCACGAAGGTGGAAGCCCCGCAGTTCATTGGCACCGACGTCGGACGAGGTTAGAGAGGAGGACATCAGAATAGATAGCTTATTGTTTTCAGAGGATTCGATTCAGAGCGGGCGTCGAAACCTCGGGTGTATCGTGCTCGTTTGTATCGGTGTGTAGCGTGCGCAGTTCTGCACGATCCGGAAAAGCGCTAAGTGAGCATTCAAAGCGATCAGACCTTTTCCTGACAGCTTTCGTGCGAAACGAAGCATCGCGGCTCCATGCAATTCTTCCGCAACCTAACCCGGTCCAAGCCGAAGAAATCGGCTGACAACAACGAGGGACGCGATCCACTTACGGCGCACGTGGCATTGCGGTTCCTGGCCTGAAACCCATATATCCTACTGACCGCAAAAAAGAAGTCGATAATTAATAATCAATCCCTCTCTGTCTCTGTCTCTCTCTCTCTCTCTTTCTCGTGCCCCATTTTGTTTACTTTGACAACAATGTATAATTTGCTGTATGATCATGTTTAGCACCAGCACCATCATCTCTCTCCCTTTCTCTCTTTCATCGTAAAGGAAAATCCGGTTTCATCGGATAAGCCTATCTTGGAATTTGGTTCTCGACATGTGAGGGAGCAAGAGTAGAGTCAAAAGAGGTCAGCAGCTTAAGGGGTGCAAAAACTGCTGCTCTCAAGAACCGCGCCCCAAACTCCCCCTTCGAGACCTCATGGCGAGCAGAACCGAAAACCCTAAACCTCAAGCAGGTGAGCGAAGCATCGACAAAAGAACCCTAAATCCCCAAATCCCCAAACCCTAAAACCCAAAACCCTAAAACCCAAAACCCAAAACCCAAAACCCAAAACCCAAAACCCTAAACCCTAACCCTAACCCTAAACTTGGACGTTGCAGAAAGACAAAAACATTGAAGAAGGAAAAACAAGAGATTTCAGTCGTCTTCCATCTCCAACCATCAGAGTAGCGATTCAGACAATCGAATGCCTCTCCATCTCTGCTCTGCTCTGCGAGCTCACCATCGCCGGATCTGCTGCCACTCGCTGTGAATCGATCGATCGAGCGATCAATCATTTTGCAGCAGCATCGAATCTCCTCCTCACAGCTTCTGCTTTTTCCCTCTCTCTCTCTCTCTCTCTCTCTCTCTCTCTCTCTCTCTCGGTTAGGGTTTTCGTCTCCTCTACACCTTTCCTGTGTCACAAACAGAACTGGGTCCGAGCTCCCCCTTCCTCTCCCATTGCGTTTCTCTCTGATCTGCTCGTGTAGCCACACCGGACAGGAAAACTAGGGCTTCATGTTCTTCTACACGGCTCTCCTTTTAGGGTTTTGCCAAGATTTTCCGTCTGCACCAGACCAAACCAGGTAAACAGACAGACACCATTTGTTTTTCTCCTGTTGTTCTTTAGGAACGGCGAGTTTCCCTGCAGGGCATTTCATAGCCTGGTGGAACGCTTGTGCTGGATTTTTTGCTTCAGCTGATGATTTTATCCCCGAAGATCTAAACCTAGAAGACAGAACTCCGTTTCTTGGGATCACTTGCAGAGGATCCCTGAATCTGTAACAGGAAAACAACCTACCTGTAACCTCAATTCTAACCTTCAGCCTAACAGAGAGAGTGATTTTACACAGCCGTTGAATTTACCGAAACTCCGCACATTCTCAAGTAAATCGGTGACAAGAACAAAATTCGAGGCCTTTCGATGAGCTTTGATACGCTCTTCTGCATTTTCTTGACAAAGCAGAGATCTTGGAAGGCTTGCTTCGTAGCAAAATGTTTGTTGATGAAGGGAAGCGGCTCTATATGGGATTCGAAGTCCCTATGAAGGTATTAGAACATCTCGGAGACAGTAGGATATCTCCAATCTCATCATCTCTCATAAAGTCTAGACTTTGTATTGATTTCGAAGGGTACTTAGAATCTCAACAGAAACATGCATCATCAGCATAGTATGCTTTCCTGCCGAGGAGTAAACTCTACCTCTCTTGCAAAAGAGGATTCAAGTTGAAATCCAAGAGTACAGTAGGTCGGTTCTCAACGAAATTGGTATCAGGGGAACCATAAGGTCCTATTATCAGCTGAAGAGGGCACTCTTCACAATTTTTACTGAACATCCTCGTAGTCTAAGGACACTGCTATCCTCTTAACAGTTAGGAACAAAAGATGGCTCAATAGTGGTATCAACATAGCCTTTTGATTTGTCCATTTTCCATTCCTCTATTGAGAAAATATCTGGAAGTATATTTTTTTATCAAGGCAAGGGTGAGCTCATTTGTATCTGCCATCGACGGATATAGGCTGATCCTCCCTCAACAATGTTGACGTCAAAAGAAGAAGCTGGTGGCATGCTCAGCTCAATGAGCTCACAACAGGGCGTACATACACCCTCTCATTCCCATTGTGTTCGCACATATGAAGATGAGAAATCTCTTGACCATGAGGCAGGCAAGGTATATCGGCAGCTACCCAACTTTTGTGGAAAGAAGGCTTCCATTGAATCTTCAAAAGGCTATGGACTGACGAGATCTCATTCCTTCCCTCCTGAAGGATGGCACCCAACTAATTATATATTAAAGGTGAGTGAGCCCTCACAACAATTCCGAGAGAGGTTTACAAATGACCTTAATGAGCAAAGGAAAGAGGCTATCGGTGGAATGGCCCAAAAAGCTGAACTCGACAACCTCCCTGAATGCACTAGGAAACTTGATGTTGTCGAGCCTTCAAATAGGCCAGAGAATACGTTGAGAGAATCCTCATCGAAAACTGTTGATGGCTGTTCTAGTAAAAATGTTGCTCCACCTTTACCCTCAGATTTACAAGATTCGACACCACACAGTCTGCAAACTTCAGACCCACTCCCTAGTGGGAAGCTATTATTTTGTGGTCGCCGAAGAGAGATGGAGGATACTGCAACCATTGTAACACCTTTTGTGGGTCTCGGATTCCAGATTGTGGAATCTGATTCAGCTAGGGGAGTATTTTCAGACTTGCATTTTTTTGGAGTTTATGATGGGCATGGTGGCTCGCAAGTAAGTTTGAGGCTCATGATTGCTTATCAACAAATGTAAAATATATCGATTACAGTTAAGATTTACATTGCACAAATCATGGTATCTTTCAGCATCCAAGATGCATGAACAAGCAGTACTATCTGGTGATGGTGATGTTTTGCAGGCTTCTCTCTATTGCATGGAAAGATTTCATCATTCACTTGCTGAGGAGATGGCAAAAGCTTTTGGTGTAGGATATACAACCGATATGTGGGATGCTAAATGGGATGAAGTGATGAAGGCCACATTTCTGAAAGTGGATAAGGATGTTGGAGGAATTTGTCCAAATGAGATATATAATGATGATGATAATGCCAATAGCAACAGTAATGATGATGATAACGCCAATAGCAACAGTAATGATGATGATATAGTGGATGCCAGTTGTTCATGCTGTGTGGATGCAATTGCCCCAGAAAATGTTGGTACAACAGCTGTGGTTGCAATTATTGGTTCATCTCAGATTGTCGTTGGCAACTGTGGAGATTCCAGAGCTGTCCTTGCTCGAGGTAACACAGCCATGCCTTTATCCAGAGATCATAAGGTACAAATTTGTTTGTTGACCTGTTTCATTTCAGCCGCTTGAAGAATCCATGCTAAGAAGTTCTGACTTTTAGTAATTTTCTGTCAACAAAGTTTGCTTTTTCCTTACTCCGGAGGGTTTCCTTCCCAAAGTTTCATCATTTGGTATGATGTTATGTCCACATAACATCCGGTTCATTGTGGTGCAGCCAGAGGTAGAAGATGAAACTAACCGCATTGAAGCCGCAGGAGGGAAGGTAATATGCTGGGATGGATATAGAGTAGGAGGTCTTCTTGCTCTCTCAAGAGCGATAGGTTTGTCTCTATCTTCTAGCAAGCCAGCACTTTCTTTGTTCACGGCTCGTTCATGAATACCACACTCAACTTTGATATGCTGTGGTACAGGTGATCGCTATCTCAAGAAGTATGTTATCTCAGAACCGGAGGTGAAATGCATCCAGCGTATGCCAGATGATGAATGTTTGATTCTAGGTAGCGATGGGTTATGGGATGTTGTTACAAATGATCATGCGTGTGAAATAGCACGAGAATGTCTACGGGTTCTGCGGAAAAAGTATAAAGCCCGGCCATCTCCACCTGGTGAAGATCCTGCTGCATCAGGTGTGGCTGCCCTCCTAGTGAAGCTTGCTTATCGCAGAGGAAGCAAAGATAATATCAGTGTGGTGGTAGTGGACTTAAAGTGTAGACCACGTGGTTAGGAGCGGCACACTGAAGCAGTCTTGTCTCTGTGAGCTGTACTTATCGTACATACGGTATGTCCAAAATCCCATTTTTCGTTTTGATCTATCTCAAGAGTACTTATATCAAACCAAGTGTTTACATCAATGCTTGTTGATTCTACTTATCACTCTTATCCTACAATTCACAAGGAGCTATTTTTAACTAGTCCAAATGGGACACCATGATGCACGAAATGAATTTTAGGTGGAAACTATTTTGTCATTAATTACTTTGTACAGCATAATAAGGCTTAGATGAGTAACCTGTGTAGGGTTGAAGACGTGCTCCATTTTCATCATTAAACAATGGCAAGTAAAATGAGTGCTATACATCCCATCTTTTGTTTTGAATGGATGACACGTTACCTATGAGAAAGAACTATAGACAAGAGGTAGAATGCTATTGTCTTTTTCTTCCATGGCCTTTATGTAATGGGCAAGATGGCTGCCTCTATTGATAATGCGGACACTGTTTGTTTGAGGGAATTCTTATTTCATGCTATATTTTGGCTAATATAACTGATGAACGCTAAAGATCGTGCTGATAACAAAACTGTGAGTGAAAAGATTTAGATGGGTCTATGAACCCTCATCTGGAATTTTTCATCATTATTGCCTAAGTTTTATGAATGGCATGTTCCGGCATCAATACTGTCAAAGCTATTAGGGAGCAATCATATTTTCTTTAGAACCATGGCTGAATCTATTCCATGCTAACCTGTCAAAATCTGATATAGTGACAGAATGTGGGGGTTTCAAGACAAAGAAATGACACGCAAAGCCTATTTTGGGAAGTTTTGGACCCCCCTTTGGCCTCAGCACCTCAGCATGCAACTGGAAATTCTCGCAACAGAAGTTGTAAGGAAAGTGCATGTACATCGCATAGATGTGGCACAATACGTAATGTTGGTTATGGGGATTAAGACATTTTTTTTATTATTATAGTCATTGCCACGGTTCATGGCCCCTGGACTCCAAAAGATATTCTATATAGCTAATCATCCTCATATGAAAATTACATAAGCTGAAACGAATCTCTCTTGTATTTTTCCTGTGTCTGGTTTGTGTGCACAAATTGTTTAGTTTTTAGCTGTGATGGCTGATGTATGGGGAAGCAATGCTGTATTTCAAGCTCTATTCTCCACCATGTTAAAATTGCTATCCTTGTTTGGTTTAAATGCTTCATTTGATGTCTTCTTTTCCTTCTCTGAGCCAAAGCTTGACCTTTGAAACATTTGGATTTTGCAGGTTAAACTTGATGGGTGGACCACCACTTCTGATGGGGGATCAGAAAACAAGATGGCAAATCACAGGTTAGGATGAAAAGCTAGGGACTATTTTGATGTAGCTGGAATCATTTGATATATATATATACATAACATATGTATATAAAACGAGCCACAGGCACAAAAGATGTCGAAACGAGGCTCTCTGTTGCATATTCATATCCGTTTGAATCATCAAATGAGTATATGTTGAAAAAGCACAAGGCCTCGTTGGATGGATTCTCTGAACATAATTTTCCTTTGTATATAAAAAACGCCTGTGCGCGTTTGCAATCCTCGTTGTGGCAATCTGGTCTCGGCGAATCGGAGGCTTGATTCGTTGTGCGACTCCACCGTTTGATTTGAATCATTAAAGTCTATTCTATTGTTCAGAGACCGTCGAATGAAAGTTCTTGACATGGTGGATATGATTTTAGCTATGGCTTGTTTATATATTGGGTCTTTTTTGTGATATTTGATCGCATGACTCCAGACGTATGATGCTATTGAGCAACTTAGATAAAGTCGATTATCCTTCAAAAGAAGGTTGGAAATCTGATAGATGTCACACTGATCATCCACATAGCAGATAAATGCTTACTCTTGAGCTTTGGATCGATGACCATGGGGATGTTCTAGGCTTGCCCCACAATCTGATGCCCAACATCGTCAATTTACACCTAAGAACTCTTAACTTGATGTGCCATGGCAAATGCTTGGAATCGGAGAACGGTATGCATACTTGATTCACATGGGTACGGAAGTGTAGACAAATGAATGCAGTGCATACTGTAATGCCAAGCTCTTCAAGTGAATTCCCATTGACATTGTTTGGTTCTATCTGTTTTCACTCCCAAATATGTCGGATGGGGTCTTCATGCAACTATGTTCTTGCATGGTAGTGCTCAGCCCTCCGGCAAGCGTCAAACAGTGTTCATGTAGCATCTTTCGGGCCGTATATGCCGTCATTGAGTACATGGTACATCTCCGTCGAGCTGGTTACTTCGATCGATCAGTTGCGGTGTAGTCCGATACGTCTGATTCGATGTTCCGAGTAGTTTGTCGATGTTCGGCTCGACGATCAAATTACTTCGATCGATCAAATGTCTATCACAAATTACTTTCAATCGATCAAATGCCTAATCACAAATTACTTCGGTCGATCAAATGTGAATCGTTTCTCACATGTGTCCGATCCGATGTTCCAAGCAGATTACTGATGGTCCGACTCGGGCGATCAACTTCTGGAGGTCCCAAATGCTGATGATCGATCGATTTCGAGAGGTCTCGGGTTCAAATCCTGTCAAGCGTTGAAGAAAAAAAAATCATCTTCAGGAAATTGTGCCTCTTGGAATTCCAAATTGAATCTGTCTTCCCTCTGCTAGGGTTAGGGTTAGGGTTAGGGTTAGGGTTAGGGTTAGGGCAAGGGTCAGGCAGGATCCCAGGGTCTTCTTCCTCCTGCTTCCGCCCGCCGCTCCCACGAAAAGATCATGTCTTTCCTCCGCTCGCTTTTCTTCTTCTCTGCAGGGTCTGTCTATGGCGTGTACCTTGCTCAGAACTACAGCGTGCCCGATGTCAGGAAGCTCTTCAAAACCGCGGTGATCATTGCTCGTGTCTACGAAGAGAATTACCGAAAGAAACCCTCTGATGAGGACAAGTAAAACCGGTGGGGGAGCGGAGACAGACGGGCGAAACGAAGAATCGATGCCTTGCTGCTTCAATAAATCCGCAGGTTAGGATTCTTCACTTGTCATAAGTTTTGCATCAATTTTATGGTTCGTATCATCAGCTCTCCCAGGCTCTTCTTCTCATCGAATAATTGGCACAGATGTCGTAGGAGGACTATAGAAAATGTCTTGTGAGGATATAAATTTGCTAGAAGAATGCAATCATGGAAATTTTGTGATTTTGTTGTCAACGCATGACTGTGACAGTCACAATAGACATGGTGATGGTTTCATCTGCACAACGGCAATCAATCATTATGCACTGTATACAAGTTCAAGTTTTTCTAGATTCAAATGTTTCATCTCCAGACAGTAACAGAATGGCATTGATTGTACTATGGAGGATACAAAAATTAAACTTTGCTGAATCAGACGCGGTTGATTTGCCTCGTCAGTGAGCTGTGACACGGGTTGTTTGATCAAAATAAGCTCTTCATCTGCCAGATGGCCATAAATCACTAAAACTCATCATGATGTACAATATATGACGTGGTTCCTTCTATTGTATATGTTTAAATTGTAGTGATTACTGGAATCTAGTCTACTCATTGTTAATGACAGTGCCATATTTTTTACGAATAAAAATCTTTTGCTAGTGTCTTCCTTGTCAAAAAACGGATAACATATGATTCGATAATGAATACCTGTGAGGCAGCAGAAAATTATCTTATTAATATTTGCTAAAACAGTGCGTGAAAATAGATGGCCCTTGTACCTGCATATGTAAATTCATCACGTATCCGCATTTACGAGATGTATTCAATCACAGGACTTGATAATCATCTCTCTCCATCTCTCTCTCTCTCTACACACACACAGATAT
>JBBBWG010015890.1:18673-36793 GCA_037176905.1 Azolla pinnata
CATTTGTGTTAGCTTCTTCCATAAATTGTATTTATTTTCTAGAGCTCAATCTTGTATTCTCAATCTTCTCAAAATTTTGGAGTATCTATAATAATGTGTATACATAGCAAGCATCATTTGTGTTAGCTTCTTCCATAAATTGTATTTATTTTCTAGAGCTCAATCTTGTATTCTCAATCTTCTCAAAATTTCGAAGTATCTGTAATAATGTGTATACATAGCAAGCATCATTTGTTTTCAGTCTCTCATTTCTCCGTTCACCAGCTTCGAAACTCGTCTTTTTAACAGATTTCATCTCTGTGAAATCTATGGCTAGGTCGGGTATATCCTCGTTGAAACGGCTTCTTGATTACGTAGAGAGATGTGGGTTTGGGTATATCATCTCGGTGTGTCAAATGCGAATAATGTGGCAAACGAATGATGTGAACTATTATGAGATGAGATTTCGCAATGGAGATGGATTGTTAAAGTCGGAAAATAGCACACTGGATTATGTATTATGGTTTGATGGGAGGTAAAACTCAACATTCTGATCGATGATGCCCAAACTATCAAAAAGCTTGTGCAAACATCCATCCATCCATCATCATTGTCTTCACGCGCAATTTCACATAGATCTCTAGCTATCTATCAGCATTCGGAGAAGCCAGATGTGTATGGCAAGAAGGGCTTGGTATATATACATATACATATGTATATATTGGGTCCTCCCAATTAAGTTAACCAATCGAGAATCTGCGCAAGTTACGCGAATGAATACGATTGATCTCTCGATTCGAATGCCAGATGGGTCGTTTCAGCCAAAAGATTCAGCTCATCGATAAGCACATCATCCTACACACACACACACACACACACACACAGATACACATACACATGCCATACCTACGTACATACGCATATCATACATACGTACATACAAATGTACTTGCTTACATACATACGTTGGTGTCCATACACATCCATACATACGACGCAAGCACATGTCCATACATACATATGCACACATGCATGCACACATCCATGCATGCATACATCCATACATACAGTGAGAGAGAAGTATCTCCTTGTTCCCCAATGTCGGTCTGAATTGGGTCGTCTTCTGCAGACGAGGACGAATTGCAGGAAGCAGAGAATTAGGGTTTCCATCCCCCTCGTTCTGGTAACCGCTCCATTTCCTCTTCACCGCCCCGGGGCCAGCGGATTGCTTAGATATTCCCGTTCTTCTTGTGATCCATTCTTGGTTTTGGCGCTCCCCTCTCTGCAAGGGGGTTTGTGCGCTCTCTTTTTTGGTATCCGCCCGTTTCCTTCCAGACGGCCCTTGTAGCGAAGATCGCCCGAGTGATTCGATTTGGTCCACACTTGCACTGATGGCTTTACCCCAGCTTCTCAAGAAGAAGGTACGTGCTGACTGTCTCGTCTCACTGAAGTTTTTGAATTGGCGAATAAGGTGCTCCTACGTTGTGCGGCGTCAGCGGCTGAGCTAAGGCTACCTTATGGGTGCAAAATTGAGTCTATGTCATATTGATTTGGGCCAAGCTGTGGTCGCCGACAATGTTGTTTAAGATTCGGTTGCATTGTATCAGAGCAAGCCAAATTCTTTATTGACTCTCATGGTTTAACATTTGGTGTTTTTGCTTATGGAGAACAGAGTGATGGAATTTTAAGAAAGGTCGTGGCACAAGCAGGATATCGTGCCCATGAAAATCCATGCCATTCTATTTATAAAGGTATGGTCATTTTTTCTTATGGCTAACAAATTGTATGGCACATTGCATGTGTACTGCTTGATAAATGCTAGAAATTTTTGTCAAGTTAGATGCTTTTGCAAACGATATCTTTTTTTCTTTTACCATTTTTGAAGATTTTTGTCATGGTAGATCAGAGTTTTATGTGGTTCACTACAATTACATAAGCTCATCTATCTGCTAGTCATTTTCCCACTCGTTTTGATCATTGTATTTTTATTGAATTGGTTTAGATCAGTTCAAATGTATGTTTTGATCATTGAATTGGTCTAGAGCAGTCCAAAGCTATGTTTTGGTCATTGAATTTGTATTGAGTTGTGTACTCCAGTCCAACGGTATAGTCTTCCAGGAAAGGAAGCGGTACAGTCTTCCAGAAAAGGAAGTCACCCATGTATGTTTGATCTTCATGCATAAAGATTCTATAGGTCTGGTCATCCAAGGCAACTCATGTGTATTGAGCTGCAAGAAAACGATCAGATAGCGTGTGCCGAGAGAGATGGAAGAAGTCATGATAAGTTTGGATGAGTGTTGAAGAGAATTATCTTGGATGACCAACAAAAAAATTTGAATTTTACTGTTTTGGCCTCACATGTAGTATTTGAATTTGCATCTTCTATGTACATAAGGAAAAGAAAATAATGTGTACATTTTTCATAGGTGTTAGTGTGAATTAGCCGGAAGATGGTATAAATTTGACGAGTGGTGATGAGATTATATTTATATCAAGCTACTTCTCCAAGATGAAAGCCTATTTCACTCCAAAAGTTTCTTTTTGACTGCACAAATAACGTAAATGAAATAAAACAGTTATTATTGTTTTTTTTGTTACATGGAAATATTTAAGTAAAGGAAACTCCATCTGATATGATTGGGTGAGGTTTGCTATTTTAAGACAGGAGAATACATTTCGATTGAAAGAAACCAGTGGGTACTTCGTGGCCAAATTTATTTGCATTTAGAACGATGATTATTTTGTACACCTTTTTCCTCCATATTTCTTGTATAATGAGAACGCCTCTACAGCTAGTATGTTTCTAAGCTCTCTGGCATACGATATGCTTCCCTGATCCATAGCTGAAACATCTAATGATGATGGATTCTTGGATTGCCTTTTCTTGTAATAGCAGGTTACATATATTTTTATTTCTGATCAGGTGATCTGTAATTAAGCTTGTATTGTTATGCTTAATTATATGTAGGTGGGCAGCAACGATCTGTCTCTAGCTATATAGGCAGATTCACAAAACGGGTGAAGGATAATGCAGATGATGAAGTATCACTTCTGAGGGAATATAATAAAAGAGATCCAGAATATGTGATACGCTGGTATGAAAGGAGTCGCCCCCAACAATGGTACAATCCTGGCATTTTGGCAGAATATGTGAAGGCCTTGGTCAAGACTGATAAACTGGATAAGAGCGAATTGTTGTCTGTTATACAAGAAGGTGTATAACAATGTAATTTCTGTCGATTTATATTAATGTGTCACTCCTTCATTCCTTTACTCATCCCATTTCATGTTCAGGTTCAAAAGCTCGCTTTGGAGAGCAATTCCAGAGTTTAGGAGCTCCTTTTGCAGGTTCTGCTCACCTGTCACTGGGAGGAATTGGTACAGCAAAAGATGGCATTCTAGGAAGTGCTTCTGCTCCCATTCATATGGTCACTTCTGAGGGTGGATTCAAGCAACAATTCTGGCGGACAATAAGGACGTTGGGGCTGGCCTTCCTTATGGTTTCGGCAGTCGGAGCTCTCTTTGAGGATCGAGGCATTGGAAAAGGTACAGATAAATGTTTTTTCTTTCTGAGTTGTGTAGCTTATGGGCTTACTTCCTGTAAGCTCTTTTAAGTATGGGAGCTTATTCATGACTAGGCCTAGGCTTGAGTGAGGAGCCACAACCAAGCATAGAGTCCAATACCAAGTTTAGCGATGTCAAAGGTGTGGATGAAGCCAAGGCAGAACTAGAAGAGATTGTATGCTATTTACGAGATCCAAAGGTATTTTTTTATCAGTTACATTGTAATAAACAATGTTCTAGTGCTGTGGATGTGGGGAGCTGATGTGGTTCATTACTGTTTTGTGTCCAGCGATTCACAGCATTAGGTGGCAAGCTACCCAAGGGTGTTCTGTTGGTTGGTCCACCAGGTACTGGCAAAACAATGCTTGCACGTGCCATCGCAGGGGAAGCGGGAGTCCCATTTTTCTATTGCAGTGGCAGTGAGTTCGAGGAGATGTTTGTGGGTGTTGGGGCTAGAAGGGTCCGGGATCTCTTTGCTGCAGCAAAGAAACGATCTCCTTGTATCGTGTTTATGGATGAGATTGATGCCATTGGGGGAAGTAGAAACCCGAAAGATCAACAGTATGTAAGGATGACTCTGAATCAGCTTTTAGTTGAGCTTGATGGGTTTAAACAGAATGAGGGGATCATTGTCATTGCGGCAACAAACTTTCCTGAGTCTCTTGACAAGGCACTAATTCGCCCTGGGCGCTTTGATCGACATGTAGTGGTACCAAATCCTGATGTCGAGGGTAGACGCCAGATCTTAGAGTACCACATGTCCAAAGTAAGTACACCCTCTGACAGAAATACTTCTTTATCGCTGGAAGCTTACCTTTTGACTTATTGTTCTGTTTCAACCTTTTGCATATCAAAGGTTCTCAAGTCTGACGATGTCGACCTTATGATCATTGCTCGGGGAACACCGGGATTTTCCGGAGCTGATTTGGCGAACCTCATAAATGTGGCGGCGTTGAAAGCAGCAATGAGTGGTCTGAAGTCAGTTGGCATGGCAGAGCTGGAGTTTGCCAAAGATAGAATTATGATGGGGAGCGAGAGGAAGTCAGCAGTCATATCAGATGAGTCTAGGAAGCTTACAGCTTATCACGAAGGTGGCCACGCCCTTGTGGCACTCCATACTGATGGAGCAATGCAAGTACACAAAGCCACAATTGTTCCTCGTGGGTCTTCTCTCGGTATGGTTGCCCAACTCCCTGAAAAGGATCAAGAGAGCTTTTCCCGGAGGCAGATGCTAGCCCGCTTGAATGTAGCGATGGGTGGACGAGCTGCGGAAGAGCTTATATTTGGGGAGAGCGAGGTAACATCGGGTGCCTCGCAGGACTTCAAATCAGCCACTGATCTTGCACAAGCAATGGTTACAAAGTTTGGGATGAGTAAAGCTGTTGGCCATGTAGTCCATGACTATGCGAACGACGGAAATAACATGAGCACTGAGACCAGGTTACTCGTGGAGAAGGAGGTTCGGGATCTTGTGCAAGGAGCGTACGAGAATGCAAAACATATCCTGAAGACAAATGAGGAGGAGCTGCATATCTTGGCGAATGCGCTCTTGGAGCACGAGACCCTGACTGGGAAGCAGATAATGGAGATTCTTGCAAATTCGAAGAGGTCCATGGCTCCTAGCATTGCCCCTGTGGAAGTTTCAGAGAAGCCTACATCAGTATCTTCTCCATCTCCATCTCCATCAATACCAACCGCAGCCGCAGCCGCCGCCGCCGCAGCTGCGGCTGCGGCAGCAGCAGCTTCTGCTGCTGCTGCTGCAACAAAAGCAAAAGGTGCAACACAGCCGGTGGGGAACTAGAATTCCGAATACAAAAAAGACAATCTATTTGGGAATGCAAAATCTTCTTCTTACTTCTTTACATGTGGCCTTCAAATGCTTGGATGAGAGATCATTTCGGGTATATGATCGCACGCATGATCAGAGCCTCTTTCCTCCACAATAACAACATGCATTGTGAAGGTTGAAAGCTCCACGGATACGAATGGTGGTGGTGGCATGGACTGAGGTGGTGATTATGTCCCTATGTATATATATATATCTATATAGATCTATTCTCTCCTTGCCAAACTGAGGTCATGTAAAATCAATATACATGGAACCCAAAAGCTGCTGGATGTTTCGGCTTCAGCTCGACATTGTTATGAGGCATAACGATAATGTGTTTACAGACTGTAACTCTGGTTATATTTTTCTGATTGAGAGATAGCTGGTTCTGTTCAAGAGTTTGGTAAGTAGGGGCATCTCAGCATGAATCTTAGATGCCCCTCATGAACATCTTCCATGTTTTGTTTGGGCATGTGCTGATTGGAAAGGTCTTATGCTGATGAACTCATGGTACTTAACCAATGTTTTTGATGTATTAGTGTTTGCTTGTTCATGGTTGAGATCATGTGTGCTAGCTAGAGTTGCTGATGAGTTACCACCACGTAGTTTTCAAATCTTGACAGATTCGGACACGTTCTTTACCTTTTTGACAAATTTACGCAAATTTTGAGAAGTTTCGTCCAAGTTCTGTTTTCTACAATCGACTTGAAAAATTTTAGACACTCGCTAATAACTCGCTGAGAAATTCAGCGAATTCGGAGAAGTTTCATTTAAGTTTCGATTTACACAATCAATTCTGACAGATTCTTACTTGCTTACAGATTCGGGCAAGTTTTGAGAAGTTTCGTCCGAATTCTGTTTTAAAGAGTGTATTTTGACAATTCTGACAAATTCGGACAAATTCTAAGGGAAGCGATAGCCAACTAAAGAGAAAGACGAGATGCCAAGCTTTCTTTCAGGCACTGCTCAGATTTATTTACACACAAGAGTAGGGGAATCGGAGCGAAACTGTTGGTGTGTAATCTGAGCAATACCTGAAACAAAGCAAACACAATGGCAGAAGCCCGCTGCCAATCTATCTGCCAACAGCAAAGGATCTTGTTATTCGACAACGCCGACCGATCTCTTCTGCTCTGTTCGCTCTTTTAAATTTTTATTTTTTCTTCTTTCCGCGTTTGCTTCCGACTTCCTTCTTTTTCGTAAGGCGAATCGGAGGTTCGATGGATTGGTAGAAAAATGTCGGATCGAAATGTCCGATGTCCGATCCAAATGGTCCACAATTTGCAGTTGTTTCCTATCCAAATCCATCCCATGGCTAAAAACTTAAAACCAAATTTCCCCAGAACAAGAGTGTCCTCAAAAGGGACATCTTCTTATGAGCCAAAGAGGACCCCAAAATTCTGTGCTTCGATCCCTCTTCTCCATCTCTCTCGATCTCTGCCCTCCAGATCTGTGCCACGAAAACGCTCCCCAAGGGAAAGCACTCCAATCTCAACGACAATTGGCAACAAGGAACGGGCCCCAGAAGCAAGAGGCACGCTGCTGATCCCCCCCCCCCCCCAACAACCCCTCCGGCCCCGTCGTTCTCTCTTCATCCGTCAAACAACTGAAAGCTCTGGTGCTGGTGGATCCACGTGTGCATAGCTCCTTCAACTTCAATATTTTAGCCAGGCAAGTCGACCATCTTTGGCTCACTTTTCTGTTTTTGGGGTTTTTCTGACCAATCCGCGGAATCGGGCGACTTTTGAAGGATATAAGCAACGTGCCCATATGATTATGCACCGATTTCTCTTTCCGAACGTATGAAAAATCATTCGTAGATTGTTGGATCATACATCTAAACGTTAGACATGAAATGTGTGCTACGTATAGGTCATTCATTAAGTTTGAAATGAATGACCTATACTTCAGAAATAAATAAAACTTATGAGTATGTTAAGACTACTGAGTGCTTTTGTGAGTATTGATGTACTTTTTTTTGCAAATGTTGTGTTGTTGATTCTAGAAAGAGGGATTTCTTCTTTTATTTCACTCCATTGTGTAATGGTCCGTAAAGTTGATGATCATCGTAGTGTTTCGTAATGTCAATGATCATGTGCTGGTGTTCTTATCAACAATCATGATTCATGAGTCAGGAGCTTCTGAAGTGGCTTTGGATTTAAAATTCGGTGCAGCTAACATGATTGTGGCAGTTTGATTCCTTAATTCCTTGCTAAATGTGAGATAGTGGAGAGAGCACTTTGTTGAAATTCTCAATTTCTCGGCAGCACTCCATATGAGTGATGGTAGGAAGAAGAAATTCCGTACCACATTTTCAGTAAAGCCAGAACTATGTTTCTGTCTATATATTTGGAAGAATCGATAAGAACTTTCTTTCAATTTTGTATTTTGCTAAATGGTGCCTGAATGCTATATCTTCTAAACGTAATTATTTGCATATCATGTCCTTGTTTAATGTTGATCTATGCTTCACAATTTCGAGTTTATATTTTTTTGCTGTCAATCAGCCTCAACTATTATGATCTCATAAAGGTTCAAGATAATATAAACATTCTGAGGTCCATGATTTGCGTGTAACGATCCACTTCTTTGTCATTAAATACCAATATTTTGATACGCTCAAAAGGGTTTTGTACACAGAGAAGCCCATTTACTAAGAATATCTGTGCATTCAATTCTCGTGGACATTTTGCACTGCGATGACTTTCAGGAATAATTCTAGCCATTCTCATGTGTTCAATCTTGTGAAGCTATGCTGACATTACTGGAGGCTAAAACCCATTGCACTAGCCTTCAACCGATTGATTTATAATCTTTTTTTTTTTTGCAATTCCCTTTCTAATGATGCTTCTGGGGATATAAGCTTGGCTTGGGTAACTCTATTTGGCTCTCCATACATAACCTTAAGGCACTCTAATTCTTCATGCCAGATTATTAACATTAGCGCCTGATCAGTGTAACTCTGATCATGTCAAGAATGTAGAGTAGATCAACGCTGTCCATAGTTTCATGGATATGGAACTTTTAATCATGACAGCAATGTGGATTAATTAACCTCTGGAATTGGATTAGTACTGAAATGTGTTTAGCTTTTGCACGTGAAGCATAACCAACTTCTATACAACACAAGTCCTTGTACTGTTAACCTTTAAAATGTCCTCATTACCAGCATTTTTAATACGTGTGATTTCATCTTTACAGTCTACAATATCTTCAAAGGATTATTGTACAATCTAGGGATTCAATTCTGTGGTACCAAAAGCAAGGTGTTCATGGCACAGATACCTGAGGGGGAGAACTTGGGAAAATCCAGAGGATTCATAAGCAATGCGCCCCCTCGCCTGCCTCCAAAATTTCCAGTCAATCGGAGTTCATCATCATCAGAATTTGATATGCCTTTCCATAACATAAGCCCAGTTCAGCACACACGAATGCCGTCTCATGGTTCAGAGTTCCAAGAACAGCCATTCTGGTTAAATGAATTACTGGAAGAACCCGAGGGTCCAAACAGAAGAGGTTCTCACCGGCGGAGTGCCAGTGACTCATTTACTTACCTTGGAAATCCAGGGAGTCTGTTTAGGTTTAGCAACATTGCCGAAGAAGATGAGTCAGAGTGCAATACATTGGTATCATCTCAAAATTTAGGTCATGAAGATGGTGATCAATTGACTGACCTTTTGGATGAGATCCAGCAGTTGCAAAATCAACAGAACCTCCCTATCAGTGCAAGAGCACAGCCACTAAGCTCTAAATTCGATAGGACTAACACAAACAAGTTTACTTTGAGAACAATAGGAGATCCACAAGATCAATTAACTTTAAGGTCAAAAGGAGCAGGGAAAGAAATAGCTTTACAAGGAAGTACGGTTGGAGGAGCAACATCATTGGGTCATTATGGTGAAGGTAGTGCGGATCCCAGGCAGACAAAGCGGTAAAACATTCAAACCTTTAAATTATCCTAGTTATGTCAGGATATGGGTTGAATCTCTTTGAACTTTTAAAATTTTTAGGGTTCTATCCAATCGGCAATCAGCTCAACGTTCACGGGTTAGGAAGCTCCAGTATATTGCAGAGCTTGAGAGGATAGTTAACGGTTTACAGGTTTGTCTGACTTTAAGAAGAAATTCTAATCCTTGTTTGAAATGCCTCAGTCGTTCTCATTTCATGAAAATTTGATGCACGATACTTAGAAAACATTGATACCATGGCCCTCCGTCTATCAAAAAAATGGATTGATCTCATTTGAAATAAGGTTGATCAATTGCCATTTGTAGCTGTACAGTATCAATTGATGTCTTGAATTAAAAGATTGGGCAAAACACTAATTTCAATCTTCGACCTGCATGGGTGTTTGTATAGATGGATGTGTCTTCACTATCGACACAGATGCTTTATATCCAGCATCAACAGGCCCTCTTAGACATGGACAACAATACTTTGAAGCAGCGAATCACATTCTGTCTGCAAGAGAAAAGCTTGAAAGATTGTAAGTGGACCTCTAATGGTGACTCTCTTTATGTTCTGCAGTAAATTAAAATGCTCAGAGGAAACACTGATTGATGTATGGACACCTGCAGCTGAAAATGAAGCATTGATAAATGACGTGAGGAGACTACAGAAGTTGAGTGAGTTTCAAGTGCTCCACCAACAGCAAAAGCAAAAACAACAGCAGTTGCAGCGGCGTAACATACACCGGCATTCGTCGTTGCCATCTGATTTTGCTGTCCAAATGCAGCAGTACAGTGAGTCCAATGCTGGATCAAGTTATTCTCCCTTGGATTCTCTTGCTGGACTTGTGAAAAATATGGGCAGCATCACTCTGAATTCGACAGCTTCAACAAGTGAAGCAGCAGCAGGTGGTGTACAAACAACCTCCGTAGAAGGTGGCAATACATCTGCATCATCTAGCATAAAGTGATCAATACTGCTTCACATTAACAAGGATTTGAACGAACAGGAAATTGGTCAATTGGGCATCACATAATCGAGGATTCATATATCAAACAAGATATACTGACATAAAGTGTGTCAAGAAGATATAGTTACACATATAGGAGGAAAGTGAAATATGGACACCACTAGGGGCGGTGTACTGCGGTGCCTCGCTTTTTCTGCAGTGAAAAACTTGAGGAGGGGGTCTCCCATTTTTCCTTTTTTTTTTTTTCTTTTCATCCCCATAAGGGGAGGAGAGGATTGTCATTCATTATTGGCAACCAAGGGGCAGTGGGTGTTGGAACTCCTGACCCATGACTCACTTGATAGTGAATTGCGAAGAGCTTTTGGCTTTTTCGAGCTGGTCATACACATGCAGACATACAAGATATTCGGTTTGATCCACTTTGGTAGAAGAAATGAAATTGGAGAGAAGGGATGCCCAAAGAGGTCAGTAGGTCTGGAATTTTGTTTTTTTCTCACTACTTGTCACCTCATTAGACATGTCTTAGTGGTTTATACACATTCCAGAAAGAGGATGGTAAAAACGCTTTTTTCCCGAAACCCCCTTATTCTTTTATAATCCCAAATTTTCAACAAAGAGACTTTGTGAATGCTCTTGAGCAGGTGGTCATAAACATGGAAGCAGATTGCTTTGGATTGGTCTTTTTTTTTTTTGGACAGCCTTGGTTTCCTTTTTTCTCATGTATAACCAGGACTGGCAAATGCTCGGTTATATATATACAAAACTTGGCAAAAATCCTCTGCATTCTATTTGTATGCAAATCTAATCAGTCCGTCATGTTGTTGTACTTTGATTTTCGGTGTCGCCATAGCGCAGCGAACCTTGTATGAACTCGAGCTTGCGCTTATGGTGTTTGTATTTCAAATCACCGCATATTGGGGAGAAATCACGAAGTTTTATAGATGTTAAAGAAGTTGCATATGTCATGGAGAATGAAATAATTTTAATGATTAAATTTTCACTGTAATCGTGATCAGAGAACTCAAAACAACAGCAACTTACATAAGTGAAAGGGTGTAGAACATACGTATATATATCGAGCATGATCTTAGCAGTGACATTGTTAGGCTATCCTTGTATAAGAAAACAGAGATACAACACTTGTATTTGAGATTTGCCACTTGACCATAGTTTGTTGTTAAGTATGCCTCACTCTCGCGATTATCTATCAATTAGTCTGTTTTCTGATTGCGATCAAATAGATGACCATTGGCATGTTCGAAGAGATAGGCTCTGATTTTTCACCCCAAAGGACAAGAATTTCTGTCTGATGTCCAAAGCATCGATCTCCAAATTTTGCAAAAGCAAGCGCAGAACATGTAAGCCGGCTTTTGTCTCTTCGTGACCAGATTAAAGAATCCCCCCCACTTGTAATCCTGAAACCCTTCCAGAACAAAAAAAAAAAAGAAAAAGGAAAAAAGAAGCAACACCACCACCACTTCAAAAGAAATCGAAATGCGGCACCATTCTGATGAATTTATTCAAGGTTGATCGTCGTTGTACGCTCTTCGATGAGTGGATACACAGACATTATTATTGTATGCTGTGTCTCATGGATCACATTGGTCTAAGATGACGTTATTATATCTTTCTCTCTTTCTTTTCTGGAATGCCAGATCCGACAAGCTTAAAAAGATAGATACCAAAGAGAGAGGGCGAGAGAGCACTACGAGAGAGCGATGATGTGCTAATGATAAAAATAATAATAATCAGAATGGTTTTGTTGCAAGGTGGTGGCGACAACAATAATGGGAGAGAGAGAGAGAGAGAGAGAGAGAGAGAGAGAGAGAGAGCATCTGCGGCTTGAAACCTAATGTTAGGTCAACATGCACTTAAGTCAAGAAACGAATCGATAATCGATTATGAAGACGAGAAGATTAATCAGGGACGATAGGATTACGAGATTCGCTCGCTCTTCCGAGGCGCATGAGTTTATGGTCTATTATATATAAGCTTTCCCCATGTCCCAGAGAATATATATACATCGAAAACCACATCGCTAGATCCTCGAACTTCGTCTCCTCATAGGATTCGAGGGGAGCGAGCCAGTATCCACGACGATACCACTTGTCCAAACTGCATCATTGGGCAGAGCTCGAGAGCTTCTGGGCATATCGGAGTTTGCGTTTCCGATAGCCGTTGCGTTCTCTTCTGTTCTCGTTCTCGTTCTCGCCCTCCCTCGTCCGAATCGGGAATCGGCCAGCGATCGGCGCAGCGGACAAAAACATCGTCGAATGTCCAAAGAACGAAAGAATATATATATATATATATATATATTTAACGTCTACTCGGGCGAAATATATGACCTGGAGAGAAGCAGATCAGATCGCGGAGGCACAAACACCGTCTAAAATCCGAGAATAAATATCTGATTCCCCTGATAATGAATCTCAAGGCATTGTTGTTTCAAAGTCCTTTGAAACACAATAACAGAATTAACTACCAACAGAATGTCCTGTTCCTGTGAAAGTGGATCCTCTTCTTCTTTCTTCTTCTTTCTTCTTCTTCTTCTTCTTCTTTCTGTTATTATATGCAAAATTAGGTCAAACACAGAGAAGAACAGAACAGAACAGCAGAGAGAGATCGCCATAGCCCCACCAGGAATCATTTTGGGTCCATGTTCTCTCTCTCTCTCTCTTTCCATTGTCCCATATTCTTCATTCTTCCATGGATCCTTGTTCCGATCCCGCACCTCCTCCTCCTCCTGCTGCTGCTGCTGCCCTCTTCTGCACTCGCAACAACGGAGGGCTTCCATAGCGGCCGCAAGCTCTCATCTGGAAACAGGTATGTCCCGCCGTCAATTCCGTTCCTTCTGCTTTCCCTTCGTCTCTGAAAAGAACGGTGCAGCGATGGTGGTACATACGCTGAGGTCTGCTGACAAACGAGAGAGAGAGAGAGAGAGAGAGAGAGAGAGAGAGAGAGAGAGAGAGAGAGAGAGAGACAGAGAGAGGAGATGAAAGATGATATTTTTGTGGGGGAAAAGGGAGGGGAGGAGACGGTCCTCTGACGTCTGTTTCTGTGGTGTGCACAAGTGGAATATACGCGAGGGCACTGCTAGGGTTTGCTTGGACCATGCAATCTGACAGACGGATCCGGAAGTTCTGAAGGAAAACGGAACCCTAAAAGGGCATGAAAAGCCCTAAACTTGCAAGAACCGGGCCCTCCCTTAGGAACAAGCTTGCCATGGAAGCTGATTCATGCTGGGCTACAGCAGCGCCGGAGATGGGTAGATCGATGCAGACATCGCCATGCCACCACATCATGGCATCGATCCCATCACCATCATCATCATCATCATCATCATCATCATCATCTTTGTCGTCGTCGTCGTCATCATCGGGGAATCTGATTTACCCTAGCTCTGCTGAGATCCCCCTGACCTCGAATATCGCCATGTCCTCGTATAATCCCCAGCCCCAAGAACCACACAATCATCGCAACTCTCAGCATTTCGAAGGGAGCCAGATTCCTCTCCAACGTCAAGGTCTCTACCCGATTGACTATCATCCTCTGGGACATAAGGTATCATGTTCCAAACAGCAGCAGCAGCAGCAAGGGCAGCCTCAACAGTACTTCCCACAGCTCCTTGATGACAAATGCTTCCAGCACCAGTTCCATCATCTACAACAACAAGCTGGGCAGCAAGCACAACATGTTGTAGTACCGCAACAAGATGATTGTCCTTTCCAATCAGGGCCGATATTGGACCTCGAAGGTCTCTTCGAGCTGCACGGAGATGGTCCATCCTCCAGCTCCAGTCTGAACCTTCCTCCGATTTTCACCTACAGCATCCACTCGAATTGCTCATCTGTGGAGGCACCCCTGCGCACTCCCGTTGCTGTCCAGACATTGTCAGACAACGATAAGATCGCTTCATTGGCGGAAGCGCTGTTGTCGGACATCGACAACGATCCCAGATGCGCTGTACGTGCCCTTTCTTCTTCGCATTCATTTGAATGACAATGACAATGACAATGATTTTAGGGAATCGGCGATAGTTCGCTTCCAAAGGTTTGCAAACCAAACTGTGAAATCTGGCCCTTCTTGGCTGTTTTAAACCATTGAAACCGTGGTTTCAAACTCATTACATCACTTAAAACTGTCTAAACGGTGTCTTCATGATCCGAACTGCTAAACCAAAGGAGAAACCTTAGCCTAACCGGACCAAACCATTATGCCAAACCTGAAATATGAACAGAACTTTTAAATCTCAAAGTCCCAGTTTCTGGTTTGGTTTCGGCTCAAACCAAACCGTTGTCGAGTCGTACATAACATTGGATTTCAATGGAAACTTTATCGAGAAGAGAAATACCCTTGGCTTGCTCAGTATATAACTGCCCCTCCCCCCCGAGTCTTGAAAAAGCATCTCTTCAAATTTCATGGAGTTTTTTCTTGTAAAATGCCAGAGGACTTTTTTCTGTGTTCCTTATTCTCAACATTCAATCTGCTCATGCAAAAATTTGACTACTCTTTTTGCTGAAACTCTGATATTTCGTTGCATGTGGAAGGCATTGACTCTGACAACAATTGATAACACTGTATGTGGAAAATCGGCAAATTTGGTTAATGCTCCTCAAAAACAGAGGTTGAGATGGACCCCAGAGCTTCATAAGCGCTTCGTGGAGGCAGTGGATGAACTAGGAGGTGCAGAGAGTGAGTGCCTGTGGTCTACCATGGCATCAATCCATTACCATCTTTAAAGTTCACGGTTTAGGGCTTCCCTAAACATTTTCATTGCTAGCCTTACTGGGGTTTAAAACATCAATTCTCTTGTCATGTTTCTTCCTTAGAAGCGACTCCAAAGTGTGTGCTGAACTTAATGGCAGTAATTGGACTCGAGTTACGGCATGTAAAGAGCCATTTGCAGGTGTTTTTAAGTTTATCTTTTTCTTACCTTCTGGGAAAGGCTTTAAATTTCTTTAGAAGTCAGAAACATCTGAACCTGGGCAGATCTTTTATTGCAGAAATACAGGATAACAAAAGATATCCCAGAGCTACATGATGGTGAGTGATTTAACCTCCTTTAATATTCAGTGCATGCCTGTATGTGTATCTTGATGTAGAAAGAGGTATATGGATCAATACTCTCTCTTTTCCTTGATTGGAAGTTTATCACACAATGGCAATGGCAGATACAAACATGTTCCATAAATACACACACACACATGTGTATATATATATACGTGTATGTATGTATAGATAGATAGATAGATAGATAGATATATCTGCATATCATGTGACATGAACTTTAGAGTGTTTGTTTGAAATCAACGTGATATGATGGAAAGTGCTGGCTTTACCAAATCAAAGTGGCATTACAATACAAACGGTAGATTTAGGACGACAAGGTTTGAACCATAAACAATTTGTTCTGTAAGATTCTCCTGAGCTAGGAATGCTGTGGTAGCAATGGAAATCTTATGTATAAGATGGCTAGATGGATAGCTATACCCCCATCGTCAATATTTTTGAAAGAAATGGAGTGAGTAAATTCCTGAATAGTTACTGAATTGTGTGGATCGGAATCAAGGGCTTGTTATTTTGATGTGATTGGACATGCTCTGGCTTGCAGAGTGAAAGCCTTCTGTGATGTAACATTTTAGCATCTTCCTATTGCATCGATGATGCCTTTGTTAAATGATCACATACCTCAAATCTTCAGGTGAAAATTACTTGTGATTTGATGCTGCTCCTGATTATCTTTCCGTTTTCTTTGTCTTTACTGAAGAAAGAAGCTCGGGTGTAGGGGTTTCAGGTAGCAAAGAGGACAGTGGCAACTGTCTTCGTAATGTATCCAGTACAGCGTAAGTGAACATACCTATGTGCATGGATTCCTATCCATAGATACATACACACAGAAAAAAGAAGCTTTTCGTTCATGCATGTTGAGGGTTTTCATTTGATGGTACCTTGCAGTGCATCACAAATGACAGAAGCATTGCAGCTGCAAATGGAGATGCAGAAACAACTCCATAAACAATTGGAGGTAAACTATAACAATACAAAAAAGGGAACTGCTAAAAGAAGCTTTAAAGGCTATGAATGTTTTTTCATCTGTAAATACCAATGGAATGAGTGCAATTGAATACAGACGAACCAAACACAGCTTTTTGAACAACAATAATGGATATTGAATGCATATAATTTTGGATCGCCCTTTTCTTTACTTGTATTGGAGCAAATGCAAATGCAAATGAAGTAGCGAATATGGATGAATTTGTTATGGAAAAATGCTGTCACATGCAAATGAATAATGAATCTGTTATGGAATGTGCTGCCAAATGCAAATGAATCAGAAGTATTGTGCGGCAAAATGTATGTGAACAGACAATATGGATGAACGTGTTCTGGGAAAATATTATATGCTGCAAAATGCAACTGAAAAAGGTGAATTGGATCTATGCATTGCTGAATGTCCCACAAATATGAAGAAATATTTTTGTTTCTAAGTGCAGATACAACGCAGCTTACAGCTTCGGATCGAAGAGCAAGGGAAAAACCTCCAAAGGATGCTCGAGCAACAGCATAGAGCAATGGGGCCTTCAACTTCACCCTCAGGGGATAGAGACAAGGATTGTAGCATATGGATCAGGGGCGAAACCACCGATGACGAAAACGTTTGTTCCTCGGGGAGGACGAGCCATGGATCGGATCAAGAGGAAGAATCTCATCATAAAAGATTGAAACTGGATACGGTTTCGAAGCAGGGAATGTGTTGAGCAGCTTGGGAATCTCTTTTCAAAGGTTTCAACACCAAAACTACTGGTGGTGATGGTGGTTCTCCTTCTTTTGAGATTTCCCAAATTTTCAGTTCTTTTAACCCCATGGGGGTTTGATTGCTGTTCATGGCAAGAAACCACGTAGGATTTCGATGCCTCCTAACCGAAAACCCTGATCCCTGAATCCTGACCAGCACAGAATCTTGAGATCTAAATGCCCTCTTTCTTTCCCCGGGGAAAGATCTAGGCTTCTGCTAATGCATGGAACATAATATTGGCTTTCCAATATCGATCGATCAGGAGTGTAGCATGAAACATTTTTCAGTCCATACAGACAGTCTCATGTATTCTATCTATACATCTGATGCTAATATAAAACATCGAGGAATCGTTCCTGGAAAATGAACCTGGTAAAAGCTTTTGTGTGAGTATGGTGCTGCATTGGAATTGCCAAGAGTCAAAATGGCTGTAGTTGATGTTTTCATAACACCATTTTTAGAGTTTTCGAGATATCGGGTTCCTCTTCTCTGGGGCCTATCTTTTCCATTGATTCTGTTTGTGCACAATGAAAGGAGATCTGAGTGAGCACAACTTGTTGTGGGAAGCATCGACAAAATCGCTGCTGAATCAGAAAGTTATTTTGTTTGTTTGCCTCTTTGATGCAACAATGTTTATTCCCTCAAAGCTGCGGATCGCTCATGTGCTTTACAAGCCCTTTATAGGCATATTGATCTGATTGTATATCAAACCCAGCATTGGATCATATGAACAAAGTAGTGGTGCTTCTTTCCTCAAAGCTACGGATCGCTCCTTTGCGTTACAAGCCCTTTAGAAGCATTAATCTGATTGTATATTAAACCCACCATTAGATCAAATGAACAAAGTAGTGGTGTAGAGATTTTTTCATGATCTGCTTAAAAGTTTGGTGCGAATAGGCTATGCCGTGAAGAAAGGTTCCTTCTCTTTGTAGATATGGTTGGTTCCATCGATTTTTCTCCTCATTTTCATCGAATGATTTCCGAAATCGCGATGCATGATGGAGAAAAAACAATCGTCCGGAAGTTGTTCTTCTC
>JBBBWG010015890.1:36893-50881 GCA_037176905.1 Azolla pinnata
CCTCATTTTCATCGAATGATTTCCGAAATCGCGATGCATGATGGAGAAAAAACAATCGTCCGGAAGTTGTTCTTCTCGAATCAAAGCAGTATCTTAAAAACGACTCGGCTCCAAATAGCACACCTACGAAAGAAAATATGGAACTCTAACCACAACAATAACAACAGCAGCAAAGCAATGAATGATGTATGGCATAGAACATCTTGATACTTATCGAAACCAGTAAGAAACCCCCTCTAGACGCTTACCAAAATCTACAGCTGTCCTCTCACAGCGCTTATCGGAATCGGCAAGCAACTCTCTCCTGAAGCTTACTCAGAATCAACAAGTATCCTCTTCCCGGTGCTTATCAGAACTGCATGTGCCCTCTCTCGACACTTACCAGCTTCGACAAGCTACCCGTTTAACGAAATCCGTAAGTAAACCGTTCACGAAACTTTGACAGGAATCGTGATGTATCATCATCATCAACAGCAGCAACGGGCACTTCAGCAAAATCAGTGAGGAGCGTCCTCCTCTCATGGGCCATGGCACTTACTCGAAATCAGTAAAGACCTCTTCACTGCAATTCGCTGGAATCACAAAGCATCCGTGTCCGAAACCTGCGCAAAATCCGATGCCTAACAGCTCGGCGCATATCAGAATCTGATGCTCGACAGGGAACTCGACACACACCAGAATCCGATGCCTGACAATTTTGGCACATACCAAAAAAAGAATCATCGCACTCACCGAGATCGGTAAAGATCCTTCCATTGCAACGAACCCCGGAATCGGTAAGTCTGCTTCCCCGATACGTACTAGAATCTGATGCCGACACGTACTGGAATCTTATTGACAACTGGAATCTCCAAACCGTGGAAGATTCGTGTGAGAATATTCTTTGGTTCCTCGCCTTCGCCCAGCAAGCAAACAAAGCTCCATCGATCTCGGCCTGTTCTTCCTCCAGATCTCCCCCAGAGTTTCGAAAAAGAGCAGCCGGAGGTTCCACGATTTCCTGCAAGTAATTTCCGTTCCTTCCTTGCCTTCCATTTCTGTTCCTGTCCCGTTCACTCACTCACCCACTCACTTGTTGTCGGAGAAACCGACGTCTGAGAGGAACCCCAAAAGAATTCCTCTTGACTCACAGTTCTGGAAACAAAGGGATAAACCCTCTTGGGACTAGAGGTTGCCTGTTTCTTACAGATAGAACAGGCATTTGCTCTCGAAGAAGATAACGTACACCACTATCCTTTTCGAACTAGATTGCTGAAGTAAAACTAGGGTGTTGATATAAAAGTATTGAAGAATGGATTTGTAGAGGAATCCATCACATTCACAAAAATTGAAGCTTTCCATGAAAAGCTTAGCCCACCGATGGTTTTCTTCAGGGAAAACGTTTTGAGAGCTCTAGAGAGAAGTTTTTAAGTTTTTGAAACAAAAAATATAAAAGAACAGATCTGTTGACAAGCCCGGTATCTGCAGAGAAACTTTATAATTTCGAAGATGTATCATTGAAAATTGGATTGAATGAGAAATTTACCCTCGTTTCGGGATTGGAATCAACAATATTAAAGAATGAGTTGCCACATTCTATATAGAATTTAGAATTTGGAGAGGAAACAACTTAAGAGCTGGGTAGTTGTCCTGAAGAAATCTGTCTTCGAATGGATGCATAAAGAGAATTAATGGTTTTGACACAAGATCCTAAAGAAGTATCGATAAAGAAATCCACATCTATGGAAGAAGTTTAAAGTCTAGGTGGAAAGGATAAAGTAGCATTATTGATAAATCCTCCTTCAGAAGAAAATTATGGTTTTGAAACAAAAACTATAGAGAAATAGATCCCCGATAGGTGGGTCGATTTCTTAAAAGTCTTTTCATTCGATATATATGATAAAATCTTTTGGATGTTATCACTCCTTTGCAACAAGAATTTTGTTACTGAACATTACATCATGTTTTCAGACTAATAACGATTTCTCTCTTATTTCTTGATTTCTTTTGCAGGTCTTTGGATTATATGAATACAAATCTGTGAGTTGCACCTTTCTTCCTTCGCTTTTTGTTTATCTAACATGGCATTGAAGGATGAACTAGATTTCGTAATCCCAACAATCCGGAACTTGGACTTTCTGGAGATGTGGAGGCCGTTTTTTCAGCCATACCATCTCATTATTGTGCAAGATGGTGATCCAAACAAAATCATCCAAGTTCCTGAAGGCTTTGATTTTGAGCTTCACAACCGTAATTCATTAATTAATCAATCGGATTTTGGACCCAAGGTGTCTTGCATATCATCAAAGACAGTGCATGCCGGTGCTTTGGATACATGATATCAAAGAAGAAAGGCATCTACACTATAGATGATGATTTCTTTGTGAGTATACAGATGTTTACATCCATCTAAGACCACACAAACATTTATTGTAGTGTTTATTTTAAATGGTGTTTATTTTATAAGTATAGTGTGTTCATTGTAACTGTCAATGCATGTGTGCATCAACTGTATTGTGGTTTTGCTTGTAAGTGCAGATGTGTTATATTTAGTTCATTCATAGAAGAAGTCAGTTTGTTGCCTACCTTGATAGCACCTTTTTACATTTGTGACACTGAGTAGTTGCATGCTGATTGCATCCTTCTGAGATGAGGTGATATAATCAACAATGTAAGTATATGTGTGAGTCTTTTCAAGTATGTGTAATTTACGAGTAAGTAAGTATAGATGCATCTGTTTAACAAATTATTACAAAGGAAATGTATAGCCTTCTTTTGCATATATATTTATGTATTTATAATGATTGCCAAAGAAGAGGTGCATATAAGCTGCCATTAAGATTTATATGTAGTCCAATGAATATACATACTTAGGAAAGTTTTAGTTTGCAAGAAGTTGTTCCCATGATCTCCCGATTGCACATTTTTCTTTTTCATATTTGATGCTTGGTCTTATTTTGGGTACTCATTTTTGTCACATTTTTCAGGTAGCAAAGGATCCATCAGGTAAAGATATTCATGCGCTAGAGCATCATATCAAGAACTTGCTATCACCATCGACACCCTTGTTTTTCAATACATTTTACGATCCATACAGGGAAGGTGAAGATTTTGTACGTGGCTACCCATTTAGTCTTAGAGAGGGTGTACCGACAGCAATATCTCATGGTCTTTGGTTGAACATTCCTGACTATGATGCCCCCACACAAATGGTAAAGCCATCCAAGCGCAATAAAAGGTAGTTATTATTTGATCTTTGAATCAAAACAAAGATACTTCATCCTTTTTCTGTCACTACAGTAATGACTAAAATTCTGACATTTGGTGGCCATAAAAGCTGTAATACTGATAAGCAAAATACAAATGTGTTTTTCTACATTTAACAGCAGTGGAAAGATATAGGAAGCATAGAAGTGACACAAATCTTGTAATCTTTAGTAGAGATATGTTTATTGGCTGGAAAAGCTTGTAGATTTGTGCATAAGAGGGTACACCCATGTCAATTCTATTTCCAGCCAGCTGGTTGCATTGAAATTCGTCATTGACGATGAGTTTAAGGCTACATTTTTATTTGCTCTTTGCCAGAAAGCTAGGATACCTTGAACGTTTCCATGACCAATCCAATGCTACATAAAGGGCATAAGATGTTTTCTCTACCATAAATATGTTGTACACTTAAGTCAGCAATGATTTTGTTTGCGTTCGAGTATTGTTTCTGCTACAAATTCCCATGATATTAATAGGTACGTTGATGCTGTTATGAAGATTCCATAATGCACCTTGTTTCCTATGTGTGGGATGAACTTGGCCTTCAACATAGAACTGATAGGTCCAGCCATGCATTTTGACCTCATGGGGGATGGACAACCCATTGGTTTCTTTTGATGATATGTGGGCGGGTTGGTGTTGCAAGGTAGGTGGCTCTTGTCTTTCCAACCTTTCCAAAGTGCTCAAATTACTGAACCATATTAGGATATTTATCATCATCATTATGATCACTTTTCTCGCTAGCAGTAAAAGCAATCTTACGATTGTATTTCAGTGATTTTCATTTAGATCTTTCAACAACATTGTGCTATCGGTTATAATGTCAGGTGATTTCTGACCATTTTGGAGTACGGTGTGAAGACTGGGCTCCCTTACATTTGGCACAGTAAGGCGAGCAATCCCTTCGTAAATCTCAAAAAAGAGTACAACAGAATATTTTGGCAAGAGGAAATCATTCCAATTTTTCAATCAGCAAACAATGCTATCTCGAGCTTTCCAAACTTGTCAAGAAGAAGCTCAACCCTGTGGATCCATATTTTGGTAATTTGGGCAATGCCATGGTGACGCGGATCGACACATGGGAGCAGCTGAATCCTACAGCATGAAGACAGAGGAACTCTAAGCTAATGTAAGTGAAATAATTTTGTGATTAAAAGGACATAAGAGTGAGTGTCGGGTGAAATTTACATGAGACATCCGCCGGCATTTAGTTCAATAGTTTCATCATCTTTGAGCTCTCAATTTCTTTATAAAACCAGTATATGCTCAACATGACTATGCTCTAGAAACCAGAAGATGAGAATCTATTGTTGCTCTGCTAATTTCAAGTAAAATATACATACCACTACGCTCTAGAAACCGTAAAGCTGCTAATTTCAAGTAAAATGTACATACAAGCAAGGGGCGATCATGCATATGATTAACCGCATGGTGAGCATGCACGGGTCATGATATAGTTAGTATAAACAACTTTGAGTGTCGTTTTTGCTGTCGAACTGTTCCGATTCAACACCAGTCTTTTGATGCTCTCGCTTGTACTGTGATCGTTCCTTTGTGATCATTTTTTTTATCGTCTGTTCCTTTTTTTGTTTCCTATTTTGGGAACCATCATTCGTTCATCAATTGTTGTGTAGGGGAGCCTTGGTATCGTGATGTCTTTCGATCTGTTCACTTATCTCCGATCCCACCACGCACGAACCCAGTTTTTCTGCAAGAGATAAGATTGTGGTCACTTGGTAGCTACTTGCATTTTTTGCATCCTCGTATTTCACGTAAACTTTTGATCCAAATTTCAACTCCCAACTGCATCTTATGTGATATGATGCATGAGTGGCAGACATAACATTTAGTTGTGCACGATGGGCTAGCTCCCTTTCTCTCGTCCATTTTAGAGCTGTTTGACCGGCTTATCCCTTACCCGTTTCACAAGATGCGTTTTACAGGTTCAGATCTGAAATGTCGCGCTGCTTACTGCCCATGCTTTTCGGGGGTTCCGGGCGCGAATCGGCTTGGTTTATTTCCGTATGGTTTCGAAGAAGAACCCCCACGGACAGGGCTCTGAATCGGGCGTTTTCTGGCCTCGCATTTTTTAAGACTTCGGTAATCGAATGAAAATCCCTCGAGCTTCTTCTTCTTCTTCTTCTTCTTCAGGGAAGGCCAAAAAGCTTTGACTTCCATGTTTCTTCCTTTTTGCCTAGATTTTTTGCCAGATTTTTGACTTCCATCATCAGGCTTTCTCTCTAATTGGAGCAAGGGGGGAAAAAGAAAGAAAGAAAGCAAAAGCAGAAACGCAAAACCCCAAAAAAAGCAAAACGCAAAAAAAAGCACCGCAGAAAAACAGAGGAAAGTTTGAATGAGATTTTTCTGCTTCTTCTTCTTCTTCTTCTTCTTCTTCTTCTTCTTTTCCCCTTTCTTCTTCTTCCTTCTGCTTTCTTCTGCTTCAGATCTGCTCTGTCCTGCTCGCCCCTCCCTGCCTCCGCTGCTTGCCCACCTCTGCTTCGCCGTCTCCTCAGCTCAGCATGAGTGCCCGCAATGCCGGCGGAGGCTTCTTTTCCTCCATCACTTCCAGTTTCTCAACCTTTGGCAACGCAATGCACAAATCAATGAACAGGTCTCTCTCTCTCTCTCTCTCTCTCTCTCTCTCTCTCTCTCTCTCTCTCTCTCTCTCTCTCTCTCTCTCTCTCTCTCTCGCGCGCGCGCGCCGTGTAGATGAGTTCTCCTCTCTTGTTTAGACCCCAATTCCATGCTTCTTCTTCTTCTTTTACTACTTGTTTTTTCTGAACTGTGAATTGTCTGCTTAGCTTGCTTGGATACGAAGGATTGGAGGTGATCAATCCGGATGGCGGTGAAGAAGATGCAGAAGAAGAAGCCAAGAAGGGACGACTAAAGCAGGAGGTACTCCTTGCCCTACTGATCTCCCAACCCTCTTCGTCATCGTTTGCAATTAGACTTTCTGTAAAGAAGCAAGGAATCTCTATAGATATATACATGTGCATACATACGTACGTACATCATGTGCTGCTGTTGATCCATGCGCCCATATGTATGCATCGATGTGCATAAGAAAAATATAACCTTTGAGTTGTGCCCACAATTTGTGATTTCTACTTGAAGAAGCTGAAGAAGAAGCGAGGAAATTTTTTCTTTTTATGGACTCCAGTGGTATCAAACTTATCCTCGTACTAATTGTCTTCGATATTTTTTGGTTCATGGCCTCTATGGTTTGTAGGACCGAGAAGGATATTGGAAAATGATGCATAAATACATTGGCTCCGATGTTACCTCCATGGTTACTCTTCCTGTCTTTCTATTTGAGCCAATGACGATGGTTCAAAAAATGGCTGAGGTAACGTGATGGGGATCATGCGATGTTTGTATGCAATGCTATGCTCAAGTATGATGAGTTTTGCTACGTCAAAAACGTCACCTTGACAATGCTCTATGGTGTGGTTATGAATATAGCTGATGGAGTATGCAAACCTACTCGACCTGGCAGATCTGTGTGAGGACCCGTATCTAAAGCTGGTTTATGCATGTAAGTTGTAGTCAGAAGTCTGCTGAATTATGCAATGTATTTGGGTTGGATAGAAAGAAAAGGAACTAAAATAATAGGTCTGCTTTTGTAACTTAAACCCTCAGTTTTGAGGCTCCTTTGAGAAAAATAGTGAAGTAGGCCCAAATGCTGAATAGATTTTTTGTTGCTCTTGTTGTTTGGGTATTATGTAGCCAGCTGGGCTGTCTCAGTTTATTATGCATATCAACGGCCGTGGAAACCATTTAACCCCATACTGGGTGAAACCTATGAGATGGTGAATCATCAGGGCATCACATTCATCTCTGAACAGGTAGGTTGTTCATCCTTTCTTGAAGTGTCGTTATATGATGGAAATTCTGTATTCATAAAGCAAGCTGTCACTCATGTTTTTGACAGGTCAGTCATCATCCCCCAATGAGTTGTGGGCACGCAGAAAATGAGCATTTTACATATACCGTGACATCAAAGTTGAGAACCAAGTTCCTTGGAAACTCTGTCGATGTTTATCCTGTTGGAAGGTATGCAAAGGTTTGAGTGAATTTTCTCAGCACATGATGAATAGGGTCGATGTTCTATGCTTGGTAATTTGTCTGTCATATGAAAACAGAACGGTATGCTTGGATACTCCTTCCCTAAGCTTTGTTATGAAAGTGTCTCATGTTCTTTAACAAAATAAAAGTGTCGGTCTAGTGTTTGTTAATAGCTTATTGAGTCATGTGCAAAGCTTACTATATGGAGCTATAACAATCAGCTTATTGAGTCATGGAAATAGTTGTGGGAACGATGAGCTGAAGTGGCTAGCAAGATGTATCTAGGCAATCACATCATAAGAAATAGAATAACATTCAGATGAAGAACTAATCACAGAAGGAACAAGAGTTAATGAGGCAGTTGTAATTCTGAAAGTGAATTAGTCGTCTGGTAGAAATCTGAAGGACCAGCATTCAACCCCTATCCATCCAAGCGTAGGTAAAAGAAAAGGATCAGAATCTAGGAAAGATAATTGAATGGAAGAGCTAAACAGGAGACACAGTTTACAGAGTAGACATTACTTTGGGAAGCAGATCTCCTTGGTAAGGTTAAATTTTGTGTTAGCCAGTATGTATGGATTGTCTTTTCATATTGAATTTATAACTCGAGATGATTAAAACCTTATAAAATCTAGCATAGCACCAATTGATTTAAGAGCGAGGGATTGCTGTACTAAAAGGAACATTTTACATTGGAAGTTCCTTTTTCCTTTTTATTTGTTTGTGCAGAACACGAGTCACATTGAAAAGGTCGGGTGAGGTTCTAGATCTCATCCCTACTCCAACAAAAGTGAATAACCTGATTTTTGGCCGGACGTGGTTCGACTCCCCTGGGGAAATGATCATGACAAACCTAACAACAGGGGATAAAGTGGTGCTGTATTTTCAACCTTGTGGTTGGTTTGGGTATGCCATCGATTCCTTTATGATGGATATTTAAGAGTGTGGTTTATGCTTTTTCCTTCTCCATTAGATGGGGAAGAAAGAGTAATCAGTTTATTCCTCATTCTTCTTCTCCATCAATTCTTTCATTGCTATTCAGTCTGTGAAGTTTGGGAATCTCAATTAAGTCGTTACAAATTACAATAAGATATGTTTGATGTTTTTGTTGCTTTTGATGAATAGAGCGGGGCGGTACGAAGTTGATGGATATGTATACAATAGCGATGAGGAACCAAAGCTTCTCATAACTGGTAAATGGAATGAATCGATGAACTATCAGCCATGTGACATGGAGGGTGATCCTCTTCCTGGCACCGAACTAAAGCAGGTAGTTCCTGTTGCACATATTCTTTGCTCTGTACTGATTGATTGGTTCACTTCAATAATTGAAGTCCTCCTAACCTCAGATTTTTCTTTCTTTGGTTTCTAGGTATGGAAGGTTGCAGATAAACCTCTAGGCGATAAATTCCAGTATACACATTTTGCACACAAGATTAATAGTTTTGAAACTGCCCCAAAGAAGATGCTTGCGTCAGATTCACGTCTCCGTCCCGATCGATATGCTCTAGAGATGGGTGACCTAAATAAGGCTGGAACAGAGAAAACGAGGTGAGGCATCTGATGTGTTCATCTTTTCTTCTTTGAAGCATCTTTTTGAGTGCACATTTTAAAAAATAGTTTGAATTTCCTCTTTGGGTTTTCCGCTTAAACAGGGCTCAAGGATCTAGAATGTTATATCTACATTTTTTATGTGATGGGCTGACTATATGAAACTTTGTATGAACATGTTTTCTGACATATACATTTATATGTATGCATATGAATTTGTAATACAGGATGGAGGAAAGGCAGCGGGCAGAGAAGCGGCAAAGAGAAGCCTTGAATCTAGAGTTCACTCCAAGGTGGTTCAAACTAACCGGCGATACGGCATCCACACCATGGGGAGATCTGGAGGTCTACGAGTATAATGGGAAATACAAAGAGCACCGAGCACAAGTCGAATCTTGTTTGCGTGATGATGATGAAGCTGATGATCAGAAGAAGCTGGGGTTCAATCCATGGCAGTTTGATTGCATTCCCGAAACCGAGTTATAATGTTGTAATACGGTTAGTGTACCATCATTGCTTTTGTTTTTTTAATTCAGCAACGGGGAATTTTTTATAGGTTTCCGTGATTGATGTGGCAAATTCATATGTCAGTTGGAAAACAGTTCTATTTGGAACAACAGAAGAAGGAAGAAATTGTCTAATTGATGAAAAAAGTATATGGATAAGTTATATATTTACGAAGAAAGAGAGAGAGAGAGAGAGAAAGGGATCAAAATTCTACTGCCTTTTTTTGAGGGAGAGGGGATCTTTATGTGTTATAAAGTATTAGAGTGGATACTGTTCCTAGGGGTATGGAAAATCAAAAACAATCAAGATAAAGAATGTGATTTGAGTGCACACATTGACAGTGGCAACTGGTCTTGGTTTTTGCCCTTACCAAATTGATTCAAGCCAACAGATTCCGACTCAGATTCAAATAAACGGCATGTTTTTTCGTGAAGATGAGACGATCTTTTCCGGTGCTTGCATTGCTTTTTATTATGTTCGACGATTTCTCCCAACTATGACTGGAAACTGCTGGGGAATGAATGCTTAAGTTGCAGCGTTATGTGCTTTGTGTGATGAAATGTTTTATAGTGCGCTCGCAGACAGACTACGGAGATGTTTGTTGTATGTCTGCGCTGTTATCGAAATCAAATGGATAACACGAGGATCACATTACGAATGCTATTTGGCATATGGAAATTATTTGGCCTGTGCTAAGTTTAGTGTGGGGATTCCATTTCTTACCATCAATTGTGCAAGTAAAGATTCTCTTGAAATAAAGATAATGTGAAGAATGCAATCTACTAATTCTCAACCTTTGCAAGAATCGTTGGTGCAGCAAAAAAAACTGATCTTGTTTATGCTCAAAATTGGTGTGCCCACTTACTGCCACCCTTCTCTGATGGATCGTTCATGGTGTGCAAACCTGCCAACAATGATCAATCCTCATCAGATTTTGATATTAATGACCATGTAAGTCGTGTTTGTGTCGTGTTGATGTTGAATCTGAGGCAAACCTGCAATGAAATCAATGAATGCACTAAATTGCCATTTCTGATCTACATACTAAGAGATTTGCCACTTCCCTCGCATGAACGTCTCTAATCACATGAGCAAGCGATCAAAATGTGATCAAAAGAAGTCTCAGATCATCTCTCCAATGCGATGATCAAGAGACTACCTTCTCTTTCAACATGGCGCGTGATTCTAAAGTCCATACCAGCTGTGTAACTTCTGAATGAGAGATATGGCAGGGCTCAGTTTCAACAGAATCAGGCATGATAGAGATCACTTGTTCTCTTCAAAAATAATAACATCATTCCTTGAAAGTCATGAGATCTCCCTTATCTCAAGGCTAACGTTTCTGTGGGAGTTGAAAACAGGCATTACTGTAAGGTTTTACATCAAGGAATTGGCTTCAGAACGTAACCCAGCTTTCTTCAACGTCATGATCTTGGGGTATTGATTGTTCAATCATTTGCCAAGTTCTATTATATGCATTCAAGTAGTGTCAGTAAGTACCGTGCCACAGCTCTACTTCTTCCTAGACTTAATTTGGTGGGCATTTCAATGCCCTATAGGCTATAACTGACCTGAAAGCTAAGTTCTAATTACTTTTGAACCCAACGCTCCTTCAATTTTGAAACGCCTTCAACTCTTTCACTGATAATCTTTCCAAGCCCTCTTTGACACTCTTCCACAATTAATGAGAAAATCTCTTGAACTCGTTTGTTCTTCTTTGATTTCCTGAGCTGCTTGAGAAAATCTCTTGAACTCGTTTGTTCTTCTTTGATTCCTGAGCTGCTTGAGAAAATCTCTTGAACTCGTTACAGAATGTGCTGTTCAAAATTTCCATCTTCATCCCATACCTGATTACACTCCTGAGATTTCTGATAACGATAATCGGTCTCTCAGTCTTTCTCTGACTGAGTACTTAGTGACTTCTTGGCGAAATTAAGAGTGACATATAATCAATCACCTGATAAAAAATGGCAATCCACGTCAGAAATACCTTAAATGCCTGCAAATATTGAGCCTCCAAGTACATCAATTCATTCGGACCTCTCAAATCAAAAGAATTGATGAGCCCTGATAGGGTAAATAGCTTGGGCCTCTTTAATCCAACGGATTACAATGAGTTAGTTAGCATGCGAGTAAGTACCCTTTGAACTTTGGTATAGGTTTTATTAATGCGTGAAATCATTTTGGCGAGATTTGGAATCTAGAGATAGCAACAATCTGAGTCATGATAGACGCTACATCAGCTGACACTTGAATAATTGTTGTAGACAGGATCACTTCCAGCCGCAATTTATCTGTGATTATATGGAGCCGGAATCTTGAGAATCACCATCGCTGCTCCAGCCGAGATCAAGCTGTGCATTAGAATGTCCGACAAACAATTTGAGTCATGAGGAAAGCTCTGATCCGACAAACAATTTGATTAATCATAGCTAAATTTGATGTATCTACATTATTAGCACTTCTCGGATCAGCTCAATGCAGTATTTCATGAGCTTATACACTCCAATGAAACACCTAAAAACAGAACAAAATTAACTCTGGAAGACAGATGTTATACGATATACCTCATCGAATCCAATGTCAGAACCGCTGCATGCTGGCATCTTACAGATGGATCGGCACATTGCGGTGATCATCATGTGCAAGGATTATTACATGCCATAACCACAAAAAGCATTCTGGAATCAGATCTGATTAAATCCACGCTATCTAGTAATTATAATATGGCAAACGCTCATACAATTGTAACCAATACACAGAAATTAGCGAGGTTTTCTCTTTTCTTTTGATTGATTAATACATGAAATCCTATACAATGCTGGACCATCTGATGAGGCAACTATGATCGTTCATGCAGAAATATACATGTACATTGATTACCTGATGAAACATCATATCATTTTTACCTGATCTTCACAAACCTCCGATCTGCTGGGCTCATGCGGAAAATCATCTGATGCAATCATATGGGCAGCGTCGATATGCGCTTCTGTTGCTGTCGGCATTTGCTTAGGCGCCATGGCCTGCAACTGCTCCTTCAACCTACAGTTCTCCACGGCGAGAAGCATGGCCTGGTTGCGGAGCTCTCTGTTCCGAAGAAGAAGCAAGTGCTGCTCGGCTTGAAGCTTCAGGTTGGTATGGATCAGAGAAGCATGGCCGCCTTCTTCCTCTCTCTGCTTCGATCTGAAAATCAAAAGGAAAGAAAGAGAATCTTGACGATGCAGCTGCAGCATTATGCTCCTCAAGGATCATATTAGTACTCTCTCTCAGTAAACATGTTAGATGTTTATGTGGCGACCTCATATAATAAGAAGCCATAGCCAAGGAGCGGTTTTTAGTGTTGCCTTCTGATTAAGAGCACACTGTCTGATGCAGAGCCTGTATGCATACTTCCATGCCCTATACAACCATGAATTACGTGTTACGGTAGTTCTCAGCTGCAATGGCGTCTTCTGTGCAAGTTCTCAACGGCAAACTCTCTTTCCCGAATTTGCAGGAAGCTCCAGCAATTATTTTCATACCCACAAGATGAAGCAGATTGAGCATTATGCGTCTGCTTGTGCAGAATTCACTTCTTGCAAGCACCATGGCTTCTCCAAAGCCATGGTTAATATATTGCGGAGGATCAGAAGAAGTTGCCGGGGCTTTTTCTTGCGCGCATGCACAACGGTTGGGACTGATTGTCTCTGATGAACGCCTAGTGGGTCATGGAAGCTTGTAGAAACTAGACCAAGCCATATCTGTCGTCGCAATGAACAGCCTTGAAATCCTGTCACTGTTCTGATCGTCTGAACGAGTGAAGGAAATGTTGCAAACGCCTTCAGAGATCTTGATTTTTGGGCTTACAGCTATGGGTGGATATGTGCAGTCATGGAAACCCATCTCGATAATGTCTGTGCTTTAGACGTAAAATCTAATCAGCATCGGAATTTCCTGCACAGAAAGCTGTTGGATATAGATGTGAATAGATCCCGGCAAGTGGTTTTGCCGTTGCAGTATGGATTCTTTGCAGGAAAACCTAATCTTTCTGACGATACAAATCGTCATGAAGGAAAGATCGGCGACGAGAAAGAAAGACGAAGCGTTTTCCATGAAGAAAGATTAAAGCTAGGATATAGCTGTGAATTGATCCCGGCAAGGGTTTTGCCGTTGCAGTATGGATTCTTTGCCGGAAAACCTAATCTGTCTGACGATAGAAATCGTCATGAAGGATAGATCGGCGACGAGAAAGAAAGATCAGAGCGTTTTCCATGAAGAAAGATTAAAGCTTGGATATAGCTGTGAAAAGATCCCGGCAAGAGTTTTGCCATTGCAGTATGGATTCTTTGCCGCAAAACCTAATCGCTCTGACGATACAAATCGTCATGAAGAAAAGATCGCGGGCGACGAGAAAGAAAGATCAGAGCGTTTTCCATGAAGAAAGATTAACGCTTGGATATAGCTGTGAATAGATCCCGGCAAGGGTTTTGCCGTTGTAGTATGGATTCTTTGCCGCAAAACATAATCTTTCTGACGATACAAATCGTCATGAAGGAAAGATCAGCGACGAGAAAGAAAGATCAGAGCGTTTTTCATGAAGAAAGATTAAAGCTTGGATATAGATGTGAATAGATCCCGGC
>JBBBWG010015890.1:50981-78788 GCA_037176905.1 Azolla pinnata
GCGACGAGAAAGAAAGATCAGAGCGTTTTTCATGAAGAAAGATTAAAGCTTGGATATAGATGTGAATAGATCCCGGCAAGGGTTTTGCCGTTGCAGTATGGATTCTTTGCCGCAAAACCTAATCTTTCTGACGATACAAATCGTCATGAAGGTGAAATCGGCGAAGGGAAAGAAAGATCGGAGCGTTTTTCATGAAGAAAGATTAAAGCTTGCAGACCAAACAGATCAGCGATTTTCTACGAAGAGTCGAAGCCTAGTCCGAACAGCGATCTAAGAAGACTATGATTGCAGGGACAATGTCATGAAGATGTTATGATAGGGGCCACAAACTAGCTGATGATCAGATGCTTACCTTCGCGCAGAGAACCAATCTTTGAGGCAGGAGGGATCCACGGAGGAGAGAGAAGGCCGATCGTGGAGGAAGCCATGGATGTGAGCAGAGGTCGGGCCGCGAGGGTAATCGAAGAAGAGATCTTCAAGCTCATCGCATTGTTGCTGGCTGAGCTCTGAAGACATGATCGGCTTCTTTGCAGAAGAATCAGATGAAGGATCAGAAGAAGAATAAGAATTTGATGATGATGATGAAGAAGAAGAATCGGAAGAAGAAGATGGAGATGGAGACGGAGATGGAGATGAAGACGGAGATGGAGAAGAACTGGATGAGTGATCAGAAGTCGGCAAGCTTGCAGGCTTTCTCATTTCTGAAGCTCTCTACAGGTACGCATTCTCCGGGCAGACGCAAGCTGATGAAGAGCGATTCAATTACAGTGGCGATGGCGATGGCGATGGCGATTGCATGATCATCACCTGCACAAGAAGGGGAAGGTCGTCGTCGTCGTCGTCCCTGCAACGCGTTAGCGAGGAACCAGAGAAAGACGGCAGATCAGATCATAGACAGATGATGATGATGATGATGATGATGATGGAAGATCTGAAAGGAGAGGGAAGATCAGGATTCAGAAGGTAACAGTAGCTCAGCGTCTGTGTCTGTGTCGTGGAATCTTCGAGTTCGCTGTCTTCTTCTTCATCTTTTCTGGGAATACCTCGGAACCCTAACCCTAACCCTAACCCTAAACCCTAAACCCTAAAAGTCAGAGGGCCGTTTCTCCCCCACCTCGTTTTCTGCGCAGGAAAACCGAAAGCAGCCGAGCCCCATGCCAACTGTGCACAGCACTAGAAGCAGTCTGAGCTTTCCTTCCTTCCCCGACGCAGTTCCACATGATTTAATACAGAGAGAGGGAGGCCCCCGCACCATCGCCATATCCATGGACCATTTCCTCGCCGTTTGACCCAACCTGGGTCAAATCACCACCATGGCGATGGCCTAGATCTCGCGCGCGCATCTGAACCCTGAACTCCGAGAAGCCATGGCCCCTGATCGGCAAGCTCCACACCGGATTGCCATGAGCTAATTACAGGGATGACCATTGTTGTGCTTGCTTTTGCAAGGGTTTTAGGGTTTGGATTTCCGGCTTAGGGTACGCATGCTGCGTCGTAGAAACCCCCTTCCCCTCATGACGACGATGACGACCATGACTGATGATGATGATGATGAAGGAAGACTGTGATGGCGCTATTCTCCTCTAGTTTTCTGATCCTAACATACACAGTTTGCAAAGGCAGCGTTGCAGATCTGTGGTGGTAGGTAGGGTACCAGTCTGATCTAGTCTTGCGTCGTCTTCTTCAGATTCAAAGCTCCATGGTAGTGCGCCACATCCGATTCAGCTGTAACATGGATCTGCGCAGCTTTTTCTGCATGCAGATTTTTTGAACTGTGCAGAAAAGGCATGGGAAAGAAGATTCAGAAGGAGAAGGAGAAGACGAAGAAGAAGAAGCCATTGAAAGCATTCCTGTGAGGACGGTTATGCAGCATTCCGGCACTGCACGTGCCCTAGCCAAGATATGGCTATGGCAGACCTGCAAGATCCCGAACCTACCTATCTGTGTGCATATGATATGAAGCAATGGCGGATCTTCCCCCGTCCCTCTGCAAAAGAACGCCTGCTTTGTTTGGTGCCGTGCTGCTGAACCCCCCTACTGCCATGGCGCACAAAAGATTTCCACAGTGGAAGAAAGGCAGATGCGCACCCATCACCAAAGCAAGAAAGAAGAAAAAGCCATGGAAGCTGCTTCAGATCAGGCCAAAACTAATCAAACATACAGAAATGGAAATGGAAATGGTGAGATGTAAACAAAGAATGACGAGGGATCATCACATAGCACGAACATCTGGGTGGACACGGAGAGCTGTGGAACATGCTTCTAGCATATCTTTCTGATTGATTTGTTCACTGTTCCTCACTTCACCATCACTGTTCAAGCCACAGAACAAGATGAATGAAGGTCAGACAGACAGTGGCCACATGAACCATCGATTGATGAGACGGATGACGTAAATCTTCTGGGGCTTTCAGCAAATTCTTGTGTAAAAACCAGTGAAATAGATGCATCTGCAAGTACCGTTCCTCGCGCAATCCTTCACGTTCAAATTTGCTCCTTGATGTCTCGTACAATTCCCTGTACATACTCCCTGCACCTCCTCCCCAACAACGATGACACTGATCCTGTGTTAAGCTTGCCTTCTCCTTCTCTTTAGAAACTCCAGGCTTTCAACCTGAACTAAAAACGCGACCTCCCACCACTGCAGAAAACAGTTTGATCCATTTTGATTGATAGAGGATGGATTCGGTCAAATCCGCGCCTATTCAATCACTTCTTGTTGCAACGAATTACAGGAAGACAGTAGAGGAAGGAGGAGCAATCAATGTCTGAGACAACATGGGCACACAAGTTGGGAAGAAATTGTGCTCTGATTCCATCAGATGTAAGAAATATGCATCATGATGTCTGCGTTACTGGTGGAAGTTTTCCAAAGAAGAGCATTAGAACATGTTCCTGATTCACCATGTCAAAGAATTCCACCCTGTCAAGTTACGAGTACAAAATACTACATTTTTGAACAAAGTTTGTCGAAAACCATGAGTTTGGCCATGTTTCAGTACAGATTTTCGCGCACATATAACAGTGCAAGTCAATTTTGAGTACCAAGAAAGTGTCTTGAGAAACAAAGATCCGCAAAGACAAACTTAACAGGAATATCAAATGAAGATGACAGTAAAAACAAGCTGCAATACTACATTTTTGAACAAAAGTTTGTCGAAAACCGTGACTTTGGCCATGTTTCATGAAGTACAGATTTTCGCACACATATATAACAGTGCAAGTCAAATTTGAGTACCAAGAAAGATTGTTGAGAAACAAAGATCCACAAAGACAGACTTACAGGAATATTGATGAAGATGACAGTAAAAACAACCTACAGTTATTTGGTATTTACAGTCAAAAGAAACACAGTATATTTGCCCTGTTTCATGTACAAAAAGTAAAGCAAAACTGTATACGAAAAAGTCGAATGGAATGAACTATGAAAAAAAAATCCCATGTCAACACACAGCTATTTGCTGCGTCCTGTGATCAACCTCTTGTTACATGCCAACTAGAGACCTTTCTTATCTAAATTTGACAAGCTAGGATGCCAGTTCTACTTTAACTAAGTGCAAAAGCCAAGAATGAATTGCCTAGGCATATGAATGCATCGCCAGGTGAAAAAAATATATGCAAATCACCCAGCTTCATCCATACAGCTGCAGATTCTCTGTCGGATCCAACTACCTGCTAGGTCGGTAACCCCACCCATCATCAGTTAAAAACGTGGCGACGAGGAAAGCATCCAAAAAAAACCAACCCTGTCGGCCAATGTTGCCAACCTCATCGAACGTGAGCAGAAAAAAGAGACCCGTAAAAACCCATAGCAACAACTCTCTACCTTGCGCCCAGTGGATCATCACAACTGCTCTATTTTGATTGGAGTGCCTTGATCAATGATTTCCCAACATAAAACTGAAAAAAGCCAGAGCATAGCTTGATCGGAGCTTATTTCTGCCTCTTCATTGAACTACATCCTTGTTTGTTGGGTAAATAGCTCGAAGTATTATTAGTAACGGACTGGACTGAGCTGCCATCAATAATGCCACTGACCAACTGTAAAGCACATACATTGAATCCTTGGTCTAATTTTTCCGAGTCAGCAGTAGCAGTAGCATCCTGTGAAGACTGTTGATCTTCAGACCTACTACTGTCTGAGTTGCCATTTTGGTTCTCCCCCTTCTTGTTCAGAAAACGGCCTCCGCAACCTCGGGCTCGTCTGATCGCATGAAGATGGCGTGATTCATGTAAATATGGCTGCAATTTCAAAAAAAGATAGAGGTATTCAACCATAAAGATGAAAGATCCTGTTTCCAAAGATAGATCTCAACAGTTTCCTTGTACACTTCCCCTATTTAAACTTCAATCACAGCTTTGTGATTACATTGGGCTGCTTACTTCTATCGCATACAGTCTATACTTTACTTGATTTGCAGGAGATAAGAATACATAAACAAATGATGCTGCATACATTAAAACAAGGATCTATCATCTAATATGCCAATAGGTTCTGTAAAGCCTGTGAGAATTAACTGACCATACGAGTGGGCTAGGGGAAACGGACTCAAATCAGCATAAGGAATGGCATGCTATATGATTGAACTTCAATTATTGAAATCTGAATAGAGACCTAAACAGGAAAGAAACTTCATAACCCAACTTATGAGAAATTAGTTGGCTTCAGGCACGGCACCAGAAGATAGATAGGAGTTTGGCAAATTGTTCCAACATATCACAGTGTTTATATCAAACGTAGCAACAAATCAGAAAAGATGTTACCAAAGCATGGAATTGGTGTGAACTGGAAGAAGTTTCTTTGCAGGCTTTTTGTGCCAAAACGTTACTCAATACCAGATAGCCAACATTTCACAGTAAGTAATAGGTTCAAGGGTACATGTGGGGCATACACAGCCCCACTCATTATATGTTATCATTTAGAATCACTGGAGAGAGATATGAATATGGGTGTCATGTGGGTGGTATTCTATCTGCCACCCATCACTATTGTGGCCAAGTTAGAAGCAACGTCAAAGAGAATTTATCTAGTTAACGCTGTTGACAGAACTATGTCACCGAATTTTGTTTCTCCATCATCAGCTCTTTATTTTATGATATTGACGACATTCGAAATTTATCTTGCTAGAATCAAACAGAAATCAATTTGTATTGTAGACTGCTGCACCAGCTGCAGTGCCTAATATGCTAGGTTCTCTGAATTTAAATCTAGAGCCCCTAAAAACAAGGAGCAGAGAGTTCTCTCCAACTGCCAAACATAGATTGAGACTTTATTATTGTACATTATAAGAAACTAGCATGCATCTCATGACAAACAATTTCAGTACGTATCCTAGCTCATAATTAGCAAATTTTCCTGAAGACCATTACTCACATAGAGATCATCTTCGGTCACATTGTCAGATCTGCATTCGGTAGAATGACACATGATCTCGTAACTACATTACTACCTTTTAAGTTTAATCAATCTGAAATAAGACAGTGCATCACATTCTTCACACATAAACAAGAATAGGTTCCCAAAGAAGAAATGGATTAGTAGTGTGCAAGATATGCATACTTTCCGTGATCTCGCAAGCCTGTTTTCAGATTCTGCCTTTGCCCGGCACTGCCTCCGCATCATTATACGTTTATACTGTTTTGCATTTACATAAACAGGTTCCTCTTCAGTGACCACGTAAGGCAGTGGCATACGACTGTGATGAGCTCCAACTGTGTGAGGATGAAACTGAAAACAAAAATATAAAACAACCATAGAAATAGTTCCTGTTTCAAAATTGGATCATAGGCATCTATCAAGCTTCAACCAGAGTTGAAAAATAACGTTAAACCAACCATTGGCTGTGAACCATATGCAGTAACGATTGCACCATAGTAAGGATCAACATACTGATAAGCAGCTGGAACCTGAAAAACAACATACTAGAGAATCATCACAAAGTCTATATAACCTCATTATGATTTCTTCTAAATGAGTAGCTATAGTGGCAGTCTGTACCATGGATTGCCCATGTTCAGTTTGAGCATGAGGTATTACATATTCTGAAGTAGCAGGCTGGAGGACTACTGGAGTCGTTTGTGGCAGTGTTTCATCGTTAATATCTGCCCAGACAAACAGAAGATGCTGAGACATCTAGTTTATCAGCAGGACAATGTAACAGGTGCATTCTAGAGAAATTTGGCTGAAAAATAACAAAATATCATGCCACCTGAGTAGCAGAAAAAATAATTAGCTCAAACAAGATGTTCCCTTAAAATCAAGTTTTAAGAGTCATACAAGACTACATTTAAAAAGAAATGAAAGAATGCAAGCAGTGTTTCACAACTTGTTCTGTGTAAAGCTGGCATAGATTCTGACTGGAATAGGTAACCCAACTACTAAGAAAATTTACTTGATTCTCTTTTTGAAAGAGTAACTAAATTTCCTCAGAATTCATCCCTATATGGAGCATAAAGCTATATTCATACAGAAAACACTTTGATCTCCACATTGAGTGACTGGGACAAGTGCAAGATCATCAATTTCATCAAAAGTCAATTAAGTGACTAGCACAAGTGCAAGATAATCAATTTCATCAAACGTGATGTTACACTTGATGCATCATATTGAGTGATTTCAGGACTTTCCTGCAAAGTCCCCATGTGGACTAATTGAAATGCAATGCCAGGCTCAGTCCATGAAGAATAGCTAAGGTCGTAAATTATTAAGAAGCTTCCCCCTAAGCCAATTGAAGACCTAACTGGAGAAAGAAACATTGAATCAATTGCAATAAGCTGAATTATTTCTACTTTCTAAAATCAGTTAATATAAATTGGATATCATCCTTACCATTCTTCTTAGAAGAAACTGAAAATCTATATGTACTAGCACCTCATCACACAGAATTTATAGATGTATGTATCCCTTTCAAAACTTATTTAAATTTCTAGCATCACTCAAACTTCATGAAAAATACTTTCTATCATGTGGACTGAATTCTGAAATCAAAATGCATGAAAAGGAGAGACTTCCACTTATATTTCTATGCATTGACAATGGAGCTAAAACAATATAAGTTTCATTTGGAATTCAATCAGTAACACGCAATAAGATCTAGGGTAGTTGAAAAGTCCCTGGATGATAACGCGTTCATATATAAATCCGGTTTGAGTGGTGAACAGAATGCTGCAAATGTATAGAAGATGATAATGCATATACATTGACCACCTACTCATGAGCTCTTACCTTTTCTAACACACCAACACTGAATAGAGAAACATTGAGTAGAGTATGTATACACCCTTTCGATCACAACTTAAAGCAATCAGATACAGAACTTGTTCATAGAGCGAAAAACTGACTGTACAACTTTAGCTAACTACTACACACAGCACCCCAATGGCTAACCTGTCTATAAACGAAATGCACCAATTTTTAAGATAATCATACTTAAAAAAATGTATTTCAGCTATGTTCATAACCATAACCCTCCAACTTAATGTCCTTTCCGGTTCGATTTTCCTACACATCACCCATTTGCAAATTACTCTTATCATTCAGTTGCACAAATAATTGCATCATCTACCAGCTTTTTTTGCAAGTTAGCATTTTTCCGCTCAGTGAAGCACTTAAACTGCTAATGCCCAAAGGATTTTGTATAAAAGCAGCAGAATTTTCTGCTGAAGAACACAATATCTATCTCTACCCATTAAATAGGCTTGGTCTTATCTCAGACCATACTCGATTATCTTAGATCATGCATCCTAGCTCATCAGTTCTTTTCCTATGTGCGTGTTTGCTAATACTTCCACTGCATAGATTAAGCTTTCTTCTAGTGCACAGATTCGGGAGAGTCCCATCCCAAAGTCCGATACATATCTTTACACTCCATTCTGTTTTGATTTCATTAGCGTCATTGAATTTACATCAGCACAAAAGCCAGCTTACAATTCCATTCCAAGTGATTTGGAGGCTACATAGACATACTTGGTCTAAGAAAACAAAATCACTACATCCCCATTGATAGATCTCTACTCACAAACAAAGTGCGTCAAACCAAGGTCGGTAACATTGAGCCCATCTTCTGCTTAGTCCAATCCAAATTGACTTCAATTTCGCACAGGAATAAGAAGGTGAATTCAGCATAAGGATCACCATGAGTTCATCTTCAATTTAGACATAGAGGACGTCTTACATGATACTTCCTAAAGCCAACTTGTGTAGCACATCTATTTACACATCCACACCAAGCCTTTAGCGCCTGGTTCAGCCCATATGGAAATTTCTGCAAAAATACCTCCTCCATTTCAAAGAGTGGACTTAACCCTTACTCTCAATAGGCACCACAGTGACTACTTGAATAATTCTACCCCTTGAAGTTGATGCAACTAATTTATCAAAATTTCACACCCTTCTATTGCATATTTCCTTGATTTCTAGTTTTGTATTTGTCTTCTGATTCACTTCTTGATGACTCTATATAATCTGCACCAGGTTCACATAGATGAACAGCCTAAACATTTGCTTGTCTGTTTGTCCGTCTTCACTCTTTTAACCTCGGATTCATGTAATCGGAGAACAGTTATCATTGTATTCATATAATAAAATGGACATTGTCCACAGACAACCCCTCCCCCAGACAAACACATTCATACTCGTATGCACAATAACTGCATATTACATACAAATACATATACAAACATCTAAAACGATCCATGCATATGATACAGACACAGAGAAAATCTGCACGTATGAATTTCATACATGCATGCATAGCATTGCATCTACCTTGTTGAGGGACGGGCTGAGGTGGCATTACAGCGAAGGGCCTTACAGATCCGCCAGGGTTGAATCCAGGCCCCCACCAGGGGACTCCTTGGACAGGAAGGAACATAGCAGGAAGGCTGACGTTCGAGGGCTTCTCTGCTTCTCCTCCTCCTCCATCTTGCGGCTGCTGATGTGGCTGTTGTTGATGTTTCTCCTGGTCCATAGCTCCCCTATTGTGACCAGTTGAGGTGTCAGCAAGGAGGAAACGGCAGATCGGACTCCTGGAGGGGCGCCATGGGGGAAGAAGGGAACGCAGAGCGGAGAGAAACCCTAGACTTACGAGGCCAAATGCGCAGAGAAGAAGACGAAGAAGAAGAAGAAGAAGACGTTGAAGAATTTTAGCAACAGCAACTATTAGTATTGTTATTAATGATGATGATGATTATGATTATTATTGTTATTATTATTATTCTGAGACAGGGTAAGATCACGTTCCCAGTTTGATTCTCATTTAACACTTTATTGTCCCGGCCGTTGCTTGATCTCATCGTGGAGAGTTGCAATCTGATGCCATGAACGAGTAGCAGTAGCAGCAATCGTAGCAACAGAAGCAGTGGTAGTCGCAGTAACCGAAGTAAGAACAACAGTAGATGAGCGTTAGTAGGAACAAGGGGTAAATAGCAGAGGAGCAGAGATCGTATTTAGTGGCGGTGGTGGTAATAGTAGCAACATTAGCATTAGCAATAGGAGGAGGAGGAGGAGGAGGATCAGCAGATTGTCCAAACCGAGCTATTGAACGACAACTTCCTTGTGTACTGTTGCATTTCTAATCGCACTTCGAGCCAATGATCCCGTTGAATTGGACATGGGATTCTGCTCTCCACTAGGGTTTGAATCATTCGGTCACTTTCAACGACATTGAATTGGACGCGCGGGGCATGGGTGTCCCTGTTTAACTACATTCTATCTACCTTGCTGGATAAGCAAATGACGTATGGTCATCTGCGTCTAGGAGACTTGAATGCTCGATTTCCTTGCGCCTCACCATCGGGTGTAAATGGTATGCGAGGTACACAAAGTAACATCCCAATCTACCATACAACTTCCTCATTCCAGGGTTCAAAAAGAAAATTCACAGACATCTTTCACTGAGTTTCGAGTCATATATGGGTTGCGAACGAATGCAAAGAGCATGCAAAGATATATACTCACTGAGTTTTGAGTCAAAGCCAAGTCAAAGCCAAGCCAAGTCAAGTTAGGGCAGATTAAGTCAAAGCCAAGTCAGGTCAAGCTAGGGTGGATTACATCAAAGCCAAGTCAGGTCAAGCTAGGGCGGGTTACATCAAAGCCAAGTCAGGTCAAGCTAGGGCGGGTTACATCAAAGCCAAGTCAGGTCAAGCTAGGGCAGATTAAGTCAAATCAAAGCCAGGTCAAGTTAGGGTAGATTAAGTCAAAACCAAGTCAAGTCAAGCTAGGGTAGATTAAGTCAAAGCCAAATCAGGTCAAGCGACGACAGATTAAGTCAAAGCCAAGATAGGCCAAGCAATGGCAGATCAAGTCAAAGCCAAGTCAAGTCAAGCTAGGGTAGATTAAGTCAAAGCCAAGTCAGGTCAAGCTAGGGGGGATTACATCAAAGCCAAGTTAGGTCAAGCTAGGGTAGATTAAGTCAAAGCCAAGTCAGGTCAAGCGACGATAGATTAAGTCAAAGCCAAGTTAGGCCAAGCGATGGCAAATTAAGTCAAAGCCAAGTCAAGTCAAGCTAAGGCAGATTAAGTCAAAGCCAAGCCAGGTCAAGCTAGGGCAGATTAAGTCAAATCCAAGTCAGCTCAAGCTAGGGCAGATTAAGTCAAAGCCAAGTCAGGTCAAGCTAGGGTAGATTAAGTCAAAGCCAAGTCAGGTCAAGCAACAATAGATTAAGTCAAAGGTAAGCCAGGTCAAGCTAGGGTAGATTAAGTCAAAGCCAAGCCAGGTCAAGCTAGGGTAGATTAAGTCAAAGCCAAGTCAGGTCAAGCAACAACAGATTAAGTCAAAGCCAAGTTAGGCCAAGCGATGGCAGATTAAGTCAAATCCAAGTCAAGTCAAGCTAAGGCAGATTAAGTCAAAGCCAAGCCAGGTCAACATATGTATGATTAAGTCAAATAAAAGTCAAGTCAAGATTGGTACTAAGACACAAAGTCAAGTCAAGTTGGTACCGAGGCACAAAGTCAAGTCAAGATTGGTACTGAGACACAGATCAAGCTCTATTTTTGGTGAATGGGAGGACAGATTTGGTATTTTCTCAAACAATGGGCTTTATTTGCTTAAGAGCAATATTTCCAATCTGTCTCGTTATCTGACCTGTGCTGAAAAAAGAAAACAGAGCACAGAATCGAACAAATCGATCAGGATTCCGCCCTGCGATCCGGGCTGTAGCTCGCTGCGTTCCTTCTGCTGTTCGTGAAAAATTAGGGTTTCGAAGCTCCGTTTCGCCTCCCCTCCCCGGCGCTTCAGCCTGTCTGTTCCCGCGAACAAAAAGTTTAGATCATACAGGGGAAGTTTGTTGACGATAGTATTTTCTTTCACCTTTCACCCCTTATGGATTTGTGTTGCCCCCCCCCCCCCCCCCCGTTTTCTATGACAAGGAGGTTAACTAGATGCGGGAGAGTAAAGGCGACGATCTCCATGTTTTATTTCTTGTTGTGATCTGATGGCTATTTTTCTTTCAGGAAATTTCAGTGTGTTGCGGATTCTTTGGAATTCGTCCAAAATTTCACCTTGGGATGCTTGGTTATTCTCTCAGAAAGTGAGTCTCTCGTATGGATTTGCCTTCTTCTTCTTCTTCTTCTTCTTCTAATTCTTCTTGTCGAAATGAATATGGTAGAAGCCTTGTCTGTTGCATATGCATATTACTCCTCTGATGCTAGAGAATGTTCTATTGTGCTCTATATTTGTAATATCTGGGTGGAACGAGATTGGATGACCGTGACATATGTTTAATCTCTCCGTTGAGAGAGTGTTGCGTGTGTGTATCTAGTCTTCATAGCCATGGAGATAGCTGTATGTGGCATATATGCTTCTGTCGTCATAATCTCCCAGGATATGCCGAATCCTATGTATAGCATATGTATAGCCTCTCTGTGTTGGTAGGGAATATTGTACGTGGCATATGTTTGTGCAAGCTCTGTCATAATAGATAATGCTCTATTTGGCTGATATTCTTAAGTAATCGGATGGCTGAGAACATTGTCTCTACAGGTAATCTCTCTGACAATAAAGAATGTGTTGTGCGGCATATGTATGGAAACCTTTCAGAAAAAAAGGAATTTGTATGTGCTACACACACACAAACCCCAGGGGAAACAGCTGTAACCTCTTGGATGATTGACAATATTGTATGTGGATATCGACGTGTAATATTCCGCAGGTTAAATGAACATGGAGAGGATGAGACAGTACCCCAGGGCCAGCCAGCCAGAGATAATGCGGGCTGCTGAGAAGGATGAGCATTATGCGTCTCATCTTTGTGAGGCATGCCATGATGCATTCCGCCATGCCTTTGGTAACTTCCTAAGCATGTTGTTCGCCAGTATATATGTTATTTTTCTTGATTATTGTGTTTTTGTTGGAGGGAAGAAGGAATTTATTTTTGAAAGAATGAATGGGTAACAGCCTGCAATGTTCCTTAATCTTAATTTTGTCAAGAGTGAAAAGCATAGAAATTTATTTGCTTCTTTGGGCTTTGTGCAAAGATTTTTGAATTGAGCATGAATAGGGACCTTTATGCTAAGGACATACTGAATTCTGGAGTCATACAACTCTTTAAGTTTTGCTGTAGATTGTCATCAGTTCAAGTTTGGCGCTTTTTTTCATGATCTGATCACCCTATTTTCAGAGTGTTATTCCAACTATCCATAGGCCTTTACAGCTATTTTCTAAAAGAACCGAGAACTTGTTCATCTTTTTGATATTGAAATCAATTTTAATTCAGTTTGCTTATTGTTTTGATGCATCAAATTTTTATTTACCCGTTTAGCTAATAGGACTCAAAAGGGCCATCATTTAGTGTTTCTCATATGTTTGAACTCTCTTTACTGACTTGTGAACACATTTTCTTTCTTCTTTCTTTAATTGCACAGGGACGCGGTTGGCTGTACAGTATGAAAATGAGGTACATGCACATAATGGGTACTCAGCTTTATATGTTAAATCTTAATTGGGAAGTGTACTGCTGTGTTACAAGATTTGCACAACTGATCCGGCAGGGTTTTTAGCTTACCTGTTCTGATGTTTTCTTTGATGCCAGACTAGATTGGCAGGTTGTGTTTTATATTACCTCTTGACAACTGGATCGGGATTACAAACGTTAGGGGAAGAATACTGTGATATATCTCAGGTTTCTTAAACTTCTGAATAGTTGCATGTAGTCCCATTTGTCAGAATATTCTTAGTAAAAGCCATGCGAACAGTGGTTTCCCGGAGAGCACTAATAAAACATTCGTGCCCAACTTTTAAGTAAAGCGTTTATGTACGCTGGAGTAATTTGTGTGGTCTATGGAAAAGTATAGGTAGCAGGGCCATCTAAACTTCCACTAGCGCCAGCTAGAAGGACATTGCTAGTGTTCTTCCAATCTGTCCTCCCTTATATTGCTGAGCGAATAAGGTATTTGTTTATCTTTATTATGTTCACGGGTTTCCTTGAGTGCATTATGTGTTTTTGATCTTGTATTTGTGATTGTTTTCCAGCGCAAAAGTGGCAGCAAGAAGTGCATATGTGTCAAATGAGAACTCAACTGATTTCCTTAATGACGAGAGAGCAAGTGAAGCAGAATTATCACCAATATCAAGGCAGTATTCGAGGGAAGATCGAGATACTCCTGGCTCTTGCTCTAGACGCCTGCAAAGTTTATGGATGGCTGCATTGCTTCGTTGGCCAAGAGTATGTACACGCTTATTTGAAAGAAAAATTATCATAAAACAACCCTGTGAATTTTTTATTTTATTTCTCCAACTGCTCCTGACAAATGCTTAATAGGAAGCAATAATTTTTTGCTCCAATCTATGTTCAATTCAATTTTTATTTCTTCAAATGTTTGATTTACTTGATTGATTACATCATCAACTTGTTTTGTTTCTCTCTTCCCGGGATTAACTAAGGACTCTTTTGGGAGCAACAAAAGGGCATTTAGAGAAACTGATTTTGCAGTGCTGCCATAGATGTTTTATTGCATGGATATATGAAAAATTTGAGGATTTCTATTGAAATTATGATATGGCTATATGGACAGGTGTTTCCGGCTTTGCGAGATGCATTTCTTCTTGCAGTACGGGGGAATTTGATGTTCTTTTACTTTGAGGGTAAGTTTATGCCATGATTTCATACTTTATGAGATGGAATGCAGCTGCAGTAATCATTGTGGCAAAATGACGAGCTGTAGGTCAAATTCCTTCCACTTTTTGTTTGCCTATTATTTTTGTTGAAGCTAAATGTTTTTCTCAATTTCAGGGATATATTATCAACTAGCAAAAAGGGCTGCAGGTGTGCGATACATTCATATGGGCAAAGTGTTCTATAAAAAACCTAGGTAAACAAATTTATGTGGTCATAGTTCCCCTCATAAATTCACATATTAATTTATATAGTCTTGTGATTGGTTATGGTGTTCATATGCGGGATTTGTTGATGAAATTTATCTTAGAACATCCGCATATTATTAAAAGTATCCTTTGCTGTGTGAAACAGATATCATATGTTGGGCATGTTTTTATTGATTCAACTCAGCATTGTTGTTGGCGATTGGCTGAGGCGAAGTGCTCTGCCAACTTTAACAAATTCCATGCGATTACAGCTTATGGATCAATCTTTCTCACCCCGTATGATTTTGAGTACCTAAAGTTTTCCCACAATTTGTAACTTCCTTTTTCTGGAAGCTGTTGGTTGTGGAGAAGCTATCTCTGACATCGTGGATGTTTATGATGGTGATGATTACTCAGGTAGAAAGTCTATCTTAATCTTAGACGAAGACGGGAATCAAGTGCAGGATTTACCAAATAATGCATCAATTCCAGACTGCTCTAATTCCACGGTATGTAGATTCAAAGCTAAATAAGGTTTCCATCACAGATGATGGGTGATAAACAGGAATGTGGATGCATTAATGTATTTGATGGGCTGCTAATATATTGTCTCAATATCAGGTTGCCATTGGTTCTAGTAAGTGTTCACTTTGTTTGAGCCCAAGAAAAAATCCGACTGCAACTTTATGTGGACATGTCTTTTGCTGGTAAATATTCTCTCACGGCTAACCAGAAGACTTGTGAGATGCAAAAAGAATACGAGGTTTTGAAATGGAAATGCTCAACTTTTCCTTGGTTTTGTTTTTGGCAGGAGTTGTATAATCGAGTGGTGCAACGAAAAGAAAGAGTGCCCTTTATGCCGCTCACCTATGTCACACTCTGATCTATCTTGTATCTATAATGCCGATATCTAAAACGAAGCCGAAGCCAATGTTTCCTTCTTTTGTATAAATACATCATCAATCCATCTTATGTGTCTGGAAACTGTAGATAGAGATATATATATCTTTAGAAAACCTTCAACATGAGGGGATTTGCTGCACATCTTCAGTTATTTTGGGTCATGTAAAAAACCTTCGATGGCTGTATGTGGCGCTGTGATGATGTTATGCATTATTTCATATCATAGATCCGGTATTCCACAAAATCAACAGAGTGTGCCATGGAGTTCAACTATTTCTATCTGGGGGTCATTGTGCTGGCCTACTATGTATATGGTTATGACAGATTGAAATTGCAGAGCACATTCTCAACTGCCATAGAAAGCCATGTTTTGAATCTCTAACGATGTATATGAAGCGGCAACTTCATTATGCCATTGTTCGTGAAACCAGAAACATAAGTGATTGTCTGCTGTATTAATCTGAATGATATTGGGACATGTATTGAGTACTGAATAGCCTGAGTATGGTGCTTGTGGGAAATGCAAGTTTGGAATTATTTCTTCTTCTTCTTCTCTAAGGCACTTGAGGTTCATGTTCACAACCTTTTTTCGAGCAGCTTAGGATCAGATGATGCTCGATACTTGAGCTCTGATTCTGCTCAAAAGGAAAGCTTCCAAGAGACCTCTGTTGCTGATCACCACACACCATCTGAACCAGATTTATCATGTAAATCTGAACCTCTCAGAGCTTGGCAGCTTGCCAAGCTTAGTGTGTGTGTGTGTGTGTTGTCCTTACAAGGCAAACTGAAAGGAAAGAAAACAGAGAACATTTGGAAGTGTTTTAGGGAGAAGAAACAGAAAAGAAAACCATTTTTCTGCTTGGAGAGACAGAAAAGAACAGAGAAGCAAGAAACCAGAAGGAACAGAGCAGCTGCAGCCATGGAAAGGACCGAAATGATGATGATGGCCATGATGCAGGGAGGAGGAGGAAGCAGCAGCAGCAGCAGCAGCAGCAGCAACCACAACAATAGCAGCAACAGCATCATCAATGCCAACAATTTGGGCCCATCCTCTCCTTCCCCTCCCCCTTCTTCCCCTTCCCCTTCCCCCTCTCTTGCGAGGTCCATCCCCTCCTCCTCTGCCTCTGCTTCCTCTGCACTCCCCTTCCTGCAGGTCGCAGATGACCAGATCTTCTCTCGGCTCTCCCAGGATCTCACCTTCACCTTCGACCGCAAGTCGGAAACCGAGCAAGGTACTGTTTGATTTTTGTCTCTACGGGAGCATCCTCTGCCAACAAAAAAAAAAGTAGAGTCTTTCTCATCCTTTTCTGCTGTAAGGAGTTTCCAGCAATGCCCATTCATGGTATTGCTCCATCCTTTTATGGAATTCAACTGATGATGGATGAATGAACGAATAGGAGGGGGGAAGGGTAGTGGTGGTGGTGGTGGTGGTGGTGGTGATGATGATGATGATTGTTTAGTGTGATAACAAACAGTGATGCATGCTGTGGATTATGTTCTATGTGACAATGTTGATGATGCTTGTTTAGTGTGGTAACAAACAGTGATTGTATCTTGTTCTATGTGGTCATGCTGATGATGATTGTTCAGTGTGATAACAAACAGTGATGCGTGCTGTGGATTATGTTTTATGTGATTGATAATGTTGATGATGCTTGTTTAGTGTGATAACAAACAGTGATGCATGATGTGGATTATGCTCTATGTGATAATGTTGATGATGCTTGTTTAGCGTGGTAACAAACAGTGATGCATGCTGTGGATCTTGTTCCATGTGGTTGATTGTTTAGTGTGATAACAAACAGTGATGCATGCTGTGGATTATGTTCTATGTGATAATGTTGACGATGATTGTTTAGCGTGGTAACAAATAGTGATGCATGCTGTGGATCTTGTTCTATGTGGTCATGCTGAGGATGATTGTTTTGTGCGATAACAAACAGTGATGCCTGCTGCGGATTATGTTCTCTTTGATACTATTGATGCTTATGTGTGTTTGTTGTGGTTATGGTAAAAGGATGATTCTAGGAAACAGTTTCGGCATTTGTATCGTCTATTGTCTTCATCCACATTCTGATTTTGTTTTCTCGACGCCCTGTTTTGCAACAGCTCTAATGGAGGAGCTTATAGCGTCGCTTCGGAAAGAAGAGAAGCTCCTAGACGCAGATGCTTGGAAGTATGCAGCTCCACGATCGCAGCTGCATCTTGCCTCAATGACAGGTAGCTGTGGTTTCTTTCTCTTTTTATGCAGTTTTTTGCTTTCGTGCATTCCCCTTCCCCCCCCCTTCTCCTATCTAGCATTCAATGTATAGGTCAATTGGAAAGTTGTGACTCAGGAGTGAAATTGGCGAATGCAAATGCAAATACAATCTCAAACTCATCGTTGTTGTCGACTGAAACCAAATCGAGGACAAGCAATCGGAGGCCACCTATCCATTAGAATGGACACATATCGAAAACCCATTTATTTATTTTTCCCATCTTGTCACTAAATGTGTTCATGATATACCTATACATCCATCTCTCTCCCTCTCTCTCTATATTTATATATATATATATATATAAACATGGCAGTATTTTTTTTCTTGGTTTCCATATACCAATGAGACTGGCAGTATCTCTTCCTGTTAACACAAATTCTGATGTGAAATCTTTTAGGGAATGTCATAATGGGCTTGGAAGATCTTTTTTTTTCTTTCTATGTAAAGTTTATACAATACCACTAGCTTGCTGGAGATTTACCTGGATACCCTTCAGGATTACCAGAAATACCCTTTTGCAGGAGTGCAGTTTTCTATAGCCGAGGGCCATTCTGGTATTCTTTTGAAAAACGTGAGGGTACTCTTGTAAAGGCCTGGCAAGTTGTGGATGTGTTTGATGGTATTCCAAACAATCTACGCAAGAATCTACTTTTGTTTACTGAATAATAATGATAAGAGGTTCCAACTGCTGAGAGTGACCAGGAGAAAAACTTGATTTGGCAGGAAGTTCGTCGTTTTATGGTTTTTGCCAAGGGCCTGAGGTGAATGTAAACAAGAGGAAACGGCCAAGCCCTTGCCAAATAGACTTGCCATAGCTGGATAATCTCACTAGCAAATAGCTCTCGATGTGTATTTGTATAAATTTGTAGTCTACCTGTCTGAGGATGAGCTGATGATCATTGTAGTGTGTTTAGGCTGGGTTTTCTTATGCTACTTTCATTGCATAACATCCTCTAATCCCCTTAAAACTATATCCTGAATAGCATTCTCTTAAGAGAGGCGAATGCTATGCGACTTGGGTATGGCTGGTTCGATTGTTTAGATGTCTATAGCTTTTGCCATCTATAGTTTTCTACAACCTTACTGCATTTTTGAATGTCTAAATTCTTACGCTTCAGGAATCCAAAGTTTGTGACTGTAATGAAATCTTTCCAGGGTAAATTTGTATTTCTCTATGCTATGCTATGGTTTGGAGTGAAATAAGATGCAAATCCTTTGTTGTTTTGTTTTTTACTAGATCTCTTAGATGAGATTTATATGGTTGAATTATTTTGGGCAGAAGAGAGGTGAGGAGATCATTGATGTATTTTGGGAGCAGATTTAGCATCATCAGTTGCACGAGGGATTACGATCTCCTGTATGCATGCGATTCGATTTTGATACTTGAAATCTGGACACCTTGAAACGAGTATGCCGCATCGATGCAGAAAGGAGATCAATGGGTGGGTATATATGCCTCGATTTCCACTGCTGTTCCTTTTTCCATTTTTTGCAGCAAAAATCGATCCGATCGAACAAGCTTGCAGGATATGCATGGATATGGCCATAAGATTCCAGCCAGATCGCTAGGTTGAGATGTGAGGAGCCTACTCGCCAGATTCACCAGGCTCTTGACCCTCGAGAAGAACTCTGTTGTAGATTAGGGTTAGGGTGGAGTCCTGCATATCTAGTTAGGTCGATCTCTTCTTCCAAGTCTTTGTGGTAGATTAGGGTTGCTGGGTTAAGACATGGATGGACTCCATATCTATGGTCATCTTTGGCAAGATGGCTATGACAAGATGGAAAGCAGTAGAAGCTCAGATCGGAGCGATTCAGCAACAGATCGACCGATCGAGCAGCAGAAGCTCCGATCGGAGCGATTCAGCAGTAGATCAACCGATCGAGCAACGGAAGCTCCAATCGGAGCGATTCAACAGCAGATCGACCAGTCGAGCAGCAGAAGCTCCGATCGGAGCAATTCAGCAGCAGATCGACCAATCGATCGACAGATCGAGAAGCATTGGAGACCGAGTTTACGAGCTGCGCGTGCTGCGCGAATGAATCGGGACTCGTCCGAGCTCAGCTTTTTTTTTACCGTAGGGCTCTCGGGCTTCGCAGTATCTGGAGAACACCACCGGCCCAGTTCTTCATTCGGCTCTTGCATCGGAGTCTGATCGTGGGTCTTTCTCGATCGAGGATGAGTTGGCTCGCTCGGCTGGCTGGCTAGCTCCCCCCATCCTCTGTTTTTTTCTTTTTTACTTCTCCTTTTTGATGATCCGAGGATCTCATTGCGTGCGCTGCATGTTTGGAACAGCTGTTCGCGATCGATTAGTTCACAAAGCGATTAGAAGAACTAATCGGGGAACTGACAGAACGTGCTCGTTCGCGTCCATGTGCAAAAATACTGGAGAGAAAGAGAGAGAGTGTGAGAAGCAAGAGAACAGACGATGTATTAATGACCTTTTAGATCAGTATTGGCCCATGAGACAAAATGTACAATAATGTTTGTATATCCACTCATCTGTGAGAGTTATGCGAGTAGCATGATAGAGAAAGAGAGGGAATTTCGACGATCGTCGAATATAACCAACTTGTGACACAGAAAACACTACATTTTACGTGATATATATGAGAGAAAAAGACAAATTTGATCGTCGACTTCGAACGTCGAATATAAGCTATGAGACAAAAAACAATACATTTCACGTGATGCATTTAGTTATGAGAGAGAGAGAGAGCGAGAGAAAGGTATATGAACGTATTCTAAAACCAAAAATTGGCCGATGAGACAAAAGATACAACAGTGAGATGTGTACCCAATCGTCCAACAGAGAGAGAGAGAGAGAGCGAGAGAGAATCTGAGCAAGCAAGGGACAAGATGCAAAACCACAGTAAAGTGCATCCTTGTGTTCAAATTATAGGGGACAAGAGGCGGTTAAGACTGAAACATTGGGAGCGAAACAAGAGCAGACATTGGTAGCATTCGGGCTGCGCATCGGCGCAAAGTTTGTTTGGTTGCTTACAACAACAGTGCCCGCATCGATTCACACTTTGGGGCTTCATTCGCTCGCTGTGTGGTCTGTTGTCAGCAGCAGCAGACGATGCCGATCCGAACGGATGAGTGTTTTTTTTTTATACATATCGTAGCAAGAGCACCAAAGACTGGCGTTAAATAAATTTAGAGATGGTTCGATTTCATCAAAATCTTCTGTGATGTATGCCGCGATGATTTGCTGGCAGGTATTACTCGGTCGGACTGCCAGCAGACTTCCGCTTCCTGTATCCTGTTCAGTTATCGTTTTCTGCCTTTCCAGACATTTGTGTGTAACCACGATATGTCGAGCTTTGTATAAAAACATTGGATGATTGCATTCCTAATCGTCGATCGTACTGTTGTAAGATCAGCAGACACACCAGCATCTGTTGCAGTTAGAATGGGGCGCACGAGTGTTTAGGGTTAGGGTTTCGGAGTTCTGCTTTCTTCTTGACGACCGACAAAACTCACTCTCCATATTACACGCTCGATCTGCTTCTCCGCTATGACCGCGATATCTTGGCTTCGCATAAAACATCGAAAAATTGTATCTGTGATCGTCATCGTACTCTCGTGGATCAGAGGCCCAACGATCACTAATCGCCCAAATGAGAACATTCTTGTAGTTAAGCGCCGAGAGTTTAGGGTTAGGGTTTCGGATCGTCTTCTCTGCCTTCTTCCTTACGTGAAACCTTGAAACCCTAACCCTAAACCCCGGAAACCCTAGCAACCCTAACCCTAAACTTTGAACCCCGAAGCAACCTTAACCCTAAACCTCAAACCTCTAAGCCATAACCCTACCCCCCCCCCCCAAACCCTAACCCTAACCCTAACCCTAAACTTTGAACCCCTAAGCAACCCTAAGCCTAAACCTTGAACCTCTAAACTATAACCCTAAACCCCCCACCGCCCTAACCCTAAACCCTTGAACCCCTAAACCCTAACCCTAAACTTTGAACCCCTAAGCAACCCTAACCCTAAACCTTGAACCTCTAAACCATAACACTAAACCCTAACCCTAACCCTTGAACCTCTAAACCATAACCCTAGCAACCCTAACCCTAAACCTTGAACCTGTAAACCATAACATAACCTCCCGAAGCCCTAACCCTAAATCCTGAACCCTTAAACCCTAAGACCCTAAAACCCTAACCCTAACTCTAAAACCCTAAACCCTAAAACCCTAACCCTAACCCTAACTCCTCTTCATCTTGGCTAGCTAACATTTTTCTTAGTTTTCTGCTTTTCTTCATCTCAGCGCTTTTCTCAGCATCGCCATCGCCAGCATCGCCATCGCCATCGCCATCGCCATCGCCATCGCCACCGTCGCCATCGCCATCGCCATCGCTGTTTCTCTCGGCCTTTCTTTAAATGCCCTCTTCCTGTTCCTGTTCCTGTTCCTGTTCCTGTTCCCGACAGACGGAGGGAGAAAAGACGAAGCGGGGAACTGCATGCTTCCGATTCTGATCCTAAACCCTACTTCCAGCAGCCCTAACACCGCAAAAATCCCGGTTTTCCTCCCGAAACCCTAACCCTAACTCCGCAGACCGAGTCCAGGACGCAGCCCTAACCCTAATTCCAGCTCCCAGGCGCTGTGCCCCACGCCGGAAACGGCATATAATTCCCAGATTCCGCAAGCTCCATAGCCGGAAACCCTGGTTGATCTGCGATGCCAAGCTTGAGGAACACCAGGCTTCTTGGACAAGAGAATGCCATAGCCGGGGAGCTCGGGAAACCCTAAAATCTCGAGCTTTTGTTCCGTTCTGTGTCGGCCTGATCGATCTTCATCAGAAGCTTTTCTTTTTTTTTTCTGTCAGAGAGAGTTAAAAGTCGCAAGCTCAACAAGACTGTGACATGGTCGGGAATCCCCTTTCTTCTTTCCTGTGGGGAAATGGAGACACGGAAGAAGAAGCGCTTCTTCCTTCCGTAGCAGCAGCTGTGAAAGCAACAGAGAAAACACAGAGAGGAAAATGGAAGGAGGGGGGGTTTTTCTGCAAGGACAGCGACGAGAGATGGTGATTTAAGGCAGGAGAAAGCAGGAAGGGAGCTCTCAGGGAATCGGAGCTCGGACAGAGAAAGACAAAAGGATCCGGCTCTGGCGAATGCAAGGAGAAATTAGGGTTTTTCGGGCCCCGGAAAGAAGACGCTGAGGAGGAGGAAGAAGACGCTTGAAAACGCAGCGCGATTCTTCGCCGCCGCGGTGATCTGCAGACAGCACATCTTGGTTGGGGATTTGCTCAAGAGGGAGCCGCTGCGAGCTTTCATGGTGTTCTTCTGCTTCGAGAGCAAGCTATGGAGACTCTCGGGGGGCTTCTCTCTCTGCCTTCTCGTCTCGCTTCTTCTGCTCAGTGGCTATGGAAGCTCCATCACCAGCAAGGATGATGGTAAAATCAAACTCTTTGAACCCTTCAATGTTGTCGTGCTCGCAGAAACCCTAATTCCCACCCTCCTTGAACCCCAGCTCTCCGAGCTCTCAGCCCTACAATCGATTTCTGAAACCCTAACCCTAATCTGTATCCATAGCTGGCAAATGCACAAGCATACCTGCTCTACTCATACCTCTCTTCAAACCTAACCCTAATTTCCTCTCATTTGGATCATGAAAGCCTACTGCCTCTGACCCTAGCTCCTGGAATCTGAGCTACAATCCATTCTCATCACGAACCGCTCCCCCTTTCTTCATCGATTTGTGAGCTGATACACAAACGATCTCTTCCCCCAAAAAACCAAAACCCTTGAACCTGAGCCCAAATCTAAGAACCCTAAAATGTAAAACAATCATACAGATCCAAGTCTAGAAACCACTCGAAAACCCCCAAAATTGGAACCCTGGTATACCTCCATTGGACGATCCGGAGTTCCTCACAGCTCAAACTGTTGAATATTCAGATCTTAAACCCTCAAATGTAGCCTCGGCCCAACCAGTGTACATGAATTACGAACCGATCCGACTCAGACAAGTCACTATATTTAATCGATCCAAATCCTAAAACCCTAGTTGTCAACCCCATGGAAAGCTTAAAGCTTCAAAACCCTCATGACAGAAATGTGTAAGCCTGCGTATATAATTGACTGATTTCCAATCAATATACCTCAAAGCTGAAACCCTAACGAGAGAAATGTGTGAGCGTACGTATAGAATTGACTCATCTCCGATTCATATACTAGAAACGTAATGCAGTACAACAGGATCTCCATCGGCCTGTAATGATTGACAATGTAGGTTTTTTTACACACATATATGGTTTCACACAGCTCGCAAAATCTCTTCTTTGCTCAGTGTATGCGCTCAATGTGTTCTTCACGAGCGTGGGTGAACCTTCATCATCTTTGCTCGGGTGGACATCCTCACCTCAGGCTGACCCTTGCTCCGACAATTGGAAAGGTGTAACCTGTATTGGTCCTAACGTCACTGAGTTGTATGTGTTTCTCCCTCTCTCTCTCTCACCTCGAACTTATCATATCCATAGATGCGTGTGTGCGTGTGTGTGTATGCATGAATATGTGTTCGTCTGTGTTAATATACGTCTCTATATCAAATATCAGATGTGATGTAGTACCCTATTTGATGCTTTTGTTCTCGTACCTTCGATTCTGGTTTGATCTCATCTTTTGATATCATGGTTACTTCAAGACAATAGCCGTCTTTCCTGAGATTTGTTTGGTTTTCATCTCATGTTCGATCCAAAAATCTGAAGCTCAACTTGTACTTGATTTCATGCTATGATCTGTTTATGTAAGGCCAAGCTAGGCCCTCTTAATTTTCTTTCGTGTTCATCCATTCTAATGAAGATTCCATGCATAGGTTCACTGGCTACGAGATAGTATCTGATATGAAAATGTAATGATGATTTGTCCTTTAGACACCCATTGGGAAGAGAAAGGGATTTATAACAAGAAGAAGATTAATTGTTGTAAGTTATGGATATTCACATGATAATGGCGATCTATTCACATCAACAATTGCTGTATGAAAATAGCCTATTTTGATGCTCTATTAGTACCCAGGACTTTCTTTATTTCTATAACACCTGAAGATGAAGTATTAGCTTCTGCAAGGAAGTAATTGTCCCTTGTTTTCCCATTTTATAGAAAGCTGTCTGGATTAAGCTTGGCCGGAGGGTTGGGATATGCCATGGATAGGCTTTCATCGTTGAAGATATTGTAAGTGAAAATGTTCTGAGTTTGTATGTGATGTGCAGACGAGAATGCGTCAATACAAAAGCTGTTTGATGTCATACATATGCATGGTGCACAGAGAAGGACAAATGAAACAAAATGTTTAAAGCAAAAATGCATGGTTGTTTCTGAACTTAAAGCTCAATCCAATTACAATATCTTTCAACATCGGTAAGAATGTGAGAATGGGGCATTACACAGCTTGGCTAATAATGCCCTCAAAAAATCGGGTTTTACTGTGTGATTATGGTTGTGCTATGAGTTCTATTTATACCGGCTTTCAGGGATCTCAGTAACAACCAGTTAACAGGTGAAATTCCATTTCAGTTGCCACCAAATGTACAGAAATTGTAAGTACTTGTGATGCTTAAGAATGGGATGTCATAAATTGAATCATCTGGCTAACAGAATCGGTTGATTCCTTTGTTTCTTCCCGTAGGTTTTTATCCAGCAACCAGCTGATCAGAAGCCTTCCATATTCTTTGACTTACCTGACTAAGTTGACATCGTTGTGAGTTCCTCTCTCATTATGTATTTCCAGCATTCTTTTATAGCACATATGACCACTTATGTCTATTCGTTATGCAGAAACATAAGCAACAATCACTTGTCTGAAAGCATTCCAGACATTTTCCATCATTCACTTTCCCTGACACAACTGTAAGTATGAACACAGTATTTTCTGCTTCACGCATCTAAAATAGATAGGTACACTGGATGCCAACTGAAGCATGAAATCACTTACCCCTGCTTCGACCTATTCTTTTTGGGTTCAGGGATTTGTCCAACAACAATCTTCAGGGCTTCCTCCCACCATCTTTTCGAGATTTAATGAATCTGAGCACATTGTATGTAGTCGCTCAATCTTGAAAAAATGTTTGATAAACACTTGATTTATTCATCGTACTAGATCCGAAATTCATTTGTTATCACAACTGCAGACACGTACAAAACAACAACATTGGTGGAACTATAGACGTGTTGGCAACATTGCCTCTTAAGGACTTGTAAGATCCATTTTTTTATGAAATCCTATAAGTTAAAGTTTAGAAGATTGATCTGTGCCTCTAATTCTATGTACTCCTAGGCTGTCTGTATGGACATCTATGTTCAGATCTTAACATAGTGTCCTGAGTTATTTCAGAGACGTTTCAAATAATAACTTCACGGGCAAAATTCCAGAATCCTTGACATCACTGCCTTCCTTTGGGTACGTAACAAATTCCTTTATGAGCATGACTATTGGAGGATTCAAATGAGTTGTCGAGTTTCTATTTGTTTATCTATTGATTAAAAAATGTAACCTATTCCAGGTATTTGGGTAACCATTTCAATATTACAGTCCTTACCTATCCACCATTGCTTTCGCCCTCGCCTTCACCATCTCTTGTTTCATCAGCCGTTCCAACAATTTCATCGCCAGAGATAGCACCACATCTCCCTAACTTTTCTAAAAAGGTTTTGTCACCAGGATTTCTCGCTGGCATTATCGTGGCTTCTCTCATGACTATTTCCTTGTTTATATTGATGTGTCTATTCTTGAGCTGGAGAGGGAAAGCGCGCACAGTACAAATGGAACAAGGTATTTTGAAAACATATTTATACTATGTTCCAGCTACAAGGATACTTTGTATATAGCCAGTTACATTTAAATTTTCTACTTGTTATTAAAGATAACGTCCTAATCCTCAGTATCGTTGCATTTATATTTTCAACTGTTATTAAGGATTGAAATGCTTTATTTTAGATTTTTAATAGGATAATGTTTAATTCCTTGGTATATTTGCATACATATCCTCAACTGGGTTTAATGAATCAAGATCCTGTGCATTGTTTGTATTATGAAAGTTGTAAGAAAATATGCATTTTGACATTTTGATACTTGACGTTATCCTAGCCTATGTTCCAGATACACCTCTTAAACTGAAGTACTTGCCAGTGTCAGATGTCTCCACTCCGAAAGGCTTTACTGCGGCAGAAAGGTTAGAGGCTGAAGTGATTCATAAAAGAAATGTGGATGGATCAATCACTGCCACAGCTTATACGATAGGAGAGCTGATGATGGCGACAAACAATTTCAACCAGGAAAATCTTTTGGGTGAGGGTACGTCTGCAAGAGTTTACAAGGGTAAATTCAGCAATGGGAAGGTAAAGGGATTAGTAGTCTGTCTTACTCTTTAGTTCATATTCTTCTCAGGTTGAATGCACGAAAATCAACAAAAGATTAAGAAATGGAGGGATCCCTTCTCTGCTCATAATGGTTTAATTACACAGATTCTGGCAGTTAAGAAGCTGGATTCCTCCTCCATCTCCATGATGCACGAGAAAGACTTCTTGGAACTCGTTGTCGGGGTATCTCGATTACGGCATGCAAATATCAGTGAGCTTGTTGGATACTGTGTCCAGTCAGGTCACCATATCCTTGTGTATGATTATATGATCAATGGAAGTCTTCATGAAGCTCTACATTTGGGAGAGGAGAAGAGTATAAGGCTCTCTTGGAATCTTCGGATGAAGATTGCGTTAGGGGCAGCACGAGCATTGGAGTAAGTTTTTGGGCATCTAGGTTTTGTTTTTCAGCTTTTGGATGAAGTTTCATCTTTGAGTCACTGTTTCATTGAAACCTTCCAAGCATAGAAAATCTATGTTTTCCTTGGTTTTTTGTGTTTTCCAATGCTTGTTTCAAATTTGAAGAAGTTACTAGTTCATGCACATAGAAAATGAAGCCTAAGGTCTTATTTATATCTCGTAACCTAATGTCCATGATTCTTGAAAATCATTTGGAAATCTGAATTTGTGTTTGTGAAATACCCACAGGTATCTACATGAAGTATGCCAACCGATGGTTGTCCATCGCAACTTTAAGTCATCAAATATTCTTTTGGATGAGGATTTCAATCCATATCTCTCTGATTGTGGGCTTCTGCCACTCACATCCTTTGCAACACAAGTTCAGGTAAAAACTTGATGAAGGGCCACCACTTTTGCTAGTTTCATGTGATGAAAAGCTGGTACACACCTATATAACCTTTCACTTGTGGTTAAGTGTCTTTGTTGCTGTTTCCTATCCTTCATCTGTACATGTCCTATATGTGTTTCAATCAAGCTGATTCATTTCACTTTGAAACTCTTTAGCCGCAAACCCACTATCT